>UCOJ01000525.1:0-92929 GCA_900474305.1 Cecidostiba fungosa
GGATAATGGTAATAGCAAAATTTAATTCAACTTTTTTTCTGTAAAGTTAATACTTTTTGAGATATCTCTGAAAAACCGTACTTTTGCAATTATGTTTGTTAATGACTAATAAAGGCACCGTTTGTGGAAAAGAACACCAAGATATTCTTATTAAGCAATAGGAAATGAATATTATTCAATTGCAAAATCACGTCGGAATCACAAAAACACAAAACCTTAGTACTGGCGTGTATAGCACTGACTAGCATAAATCCCCTGTCACGCCTATCCATTTTGGCACCGTGTGGATAAGCACGGTGCCATAACAGACTACTTATGCCATAGATAGGCGTGACATAAGTGAGGAGTTATGCCACGCAGTGTTGTAAATGTTTTTTTTTTTTTTGCAGCTCTTACCTGTATAATATTAAGAATGTATATCTGTGGCTTCCCGGCAAAAACGAATAAGTCCACTTTTCAGAAAATCGAGATAACTGTGGAATTCGTATCTTCGAATAGCTTCTTTTCATGTAAAAATTACGGGAGTTGCCGAAACATCGCTTTAAGCTAGGATACACCTAACAAATAAGTCCATAAGTGTGGTTTTCAGATTTTGTGCCCGGCACAACGACATAAGTCCATTTTAAAATTGCCTTACAACTAGTCTTGCCGTATTTCGCGGGCGAGAACGGCAGTACAAATAAGTCAAAAGTTCCCGACATAACGACATAACTCGATACTTTTGCGCTCTCGCATGAAGCAGCAAGTGTATAACCTGCTCATGTGTAATGTGTACTGAATGTGTGAATCGACCTGTACCGTATCGCGCCCCATCTCTTTCGCTTCGATCTTGCACTGAAGTCTCAACATTGAAACCGCTTTTCCTCGAAAGCACTTAAAGTGGACTTATTCGGTTTTGTTGGGAAGCCACAGATATATTTGATATACTATTAAATTAATATTAACTGTCGAAGCTTTAGCTAAAATCTAAGCGTTAAATATTTTGAGTAACAAACCCTTATTATATATTTATAGCGTATTATATAGACCCTTATTGTATATTAGTATAGCGGGGAAATCCCAAGCAGCCGGATGCATTACCGCCGAGACTGTCGCCAAACTTTACGAGTCCCCGCCTTTTGTGCGATGCGATGAACAAAGACGTGCGACAAACAGAGTAATTAAAGAAGAGAGAGAGAGAGAGGGACGCAAACTGAGAGCATTTGCAGCCGATAATGCATAGGGTGCAAGAAGAACCGAGCAGACTGCCCGCCCATCATCGGCGCCGCCGTATACCTGAAAATCGGCAAGAACAGTTAGTACACGCCTGCATAGTCCATCCCATGTCCAGCGTCTGATTCTTCTCTCTCCATCACCTGTTGAACGTATCGCGAGGTTATATACTGTCCTCAGTGGAGGGCTAGCCTCAGTTCAGTTCTTCTATCGAGCAAGAGCAGTTGCTAGTACAAGTGATTCGTTTGTTACAAGTGTCTCTCTATTCTGTAAGATCTTCTCATCACTCTTCTCGACTCTGCTTTGAATTTCCTGCCAATAAGTAAAAACTCATCAATAACATTCGATTTTTGCAAAAAAACACGTTCCATATACTGGATAATTTTCACTCGGTCTCTGTGTTGGGCAAAAAACATCCTTTGCTACATTCGACACTGCTTCACAAGATTTACATCTCACTTAGTTAGGTAATTTTTTTCTTGCACTTCAAGCCACATGCATCTCCTGCACGAATGTATAATTTATAAATTGGCCATATATTGAGCATATATTTAATGATAAAATAAAGACACAGCAATTAACTTCACATAAGCAAATATATGTCACATGTTGTGTTCGTCAAGGTTGCAAAAGTCTCTCTATTAACAATAAATCAATTCGACACCGCGGCTGAAGATACAATCCTTTTTATCTCTTGTTACGCGCGAAAAATTATTGTAAACTTCTCGTAATTGTTGTTGATATAATGATGCAAGAATTACGTCGCTTTACCCCCTATTATCCAGCCTATTAGAACAAGTTATGCAAGTGCGTTTAATGTGATTCTCTGAAAGACATTAATGTGTGTGCGCGCGCGCGAGTGAGAGAGAGAGAGTGAAAGAGGGAGAACATATATAGCCAAAAGATACATTGTCATATCCAGCTGTGCATAATATGTTGTTCGAATAGATAATACCAAGAAGTCCCCCAAAGTGTCTCGTGATTTTCTGGTTTTTCTCGAGTAGGTATTATAAGGAGACATTTCCTCAACATCGCATGCGTGCGGGCTTTTGGCAGTGTGGTATTACGAGAATAGCTTTTGGATTCCTGGAAAATTGATATTTAACGAGCAGTCTAAGTCAAGCATTTAATACTGACCCAGAGCCGATTACCGGTCAGTCGAAGCATTGTCATCGAACAGTCCTGATCTACGGCTTATATACAAGCCCAAGCAAGAGTGTCGGAATCATCCAAACAGTTTTAAAGATGTTGAGCATTTTCAACAAGATCTGTATTCGTAAACGCGGCGGAGGATCGTGACACAAGCAGTCGAGTATAAAAATATTGTTATACTCGTCGTAATTTAATTACCTAATATTTACCAAAAAAATTGCTTAGTCGCAAGTTTATGAGTGCCAAAGAATTTTAGTGAGTAATGTGCCGTATACACGTTGTTTAAAAGAGAGAGAGAGAGAGAGAGAGGCAGCAACAAATACCTGCCTATACTTCGCTCGATTTGATTGTCACGCCGTGTTATGCCCCGAAAATCTTCCGAGAGTTCGCCGTTGACTTCCTAGTAAACAAAATTCTAACGCGCATTTGACACATCTTTATCTGCAAAAATCGCTACTCTACTAGAGACTCTATCTTATCTTTAGCATTGACATTGCTGCTAATTTTTACGTATTCAAAACTGCCAAGTGGTAGGAACGTACGTAATATAAGTTTTATTGGAGGCCTATTACCATAGAGAACCAAAAGATGCTATCGACCTGGAGAACGTGCTGTAAGTAACATTGAGTTATCATATATACTTTGTTGTACATAATCTTTGTATATAATATTGGTCGTAATTGAGTATATACTCGGTACTTAAAAATAATACACACTGGTCTAATTATTAGTGAAATATATTTCAATGTTTGGTTTATACGCGTGATTTTAAACAAAGTTTGCTCTAAGGGATAACAATAACTTTTGCATGTCTGAAAAAATTGAAAAAACATATCTCGTTTCTATGAAACACTGAGTGAACAAAATTTTAAACATTACATTCAGTCGCAACATTTTCATTCAAGAAAAAGCATGAAAGTAGTGTTAAAATAATCGTAATCTTCTTCTTTTAATAAATAATAAATGTCAACAGGTTCGTGCTTCTCGCAAAGATGGATTTTCGCTTTGCTCGCCTTTGTCGGGCTCTGGCTCGGCAACAGTATCCGAGTCATTCTGTCGATTTCCATCACGGAAATGGTCACAACAGCCAAAGAAGTGATTCGATCAACGGATCAAACGTGCGTAGGTTTCGCGAAACCTATTCTCAGGAACGTCACGATCGTCACAGGAAAAACCTACGACTGGGACGAGTACACTCAGGTAAGAGCGCCTTCATATTTCTCTCCAAGTCAATTACAGTTTGAAAAAGTCTGCTTCATTAAAACCGTATATTCCTTTACAGGGCATAATCCTATCGTCGTACTTCTGGGGTTACGCAGCCACGCAGTTCCCGTTCGGTGCCCTGTCAGAACGCTTCGGTGGCAAGTACCTGATGGGCCTGGGTATCCTCATCCCGTCGGTGCTGACCTTTGCTCTGCCTTCTGTAGTCGATTGGGGTGAATCAACGGCCCTAATAGTCCTCCGAGTCCTGATGGGCGTAACCAGTGGTGCCATGTACCCGGCGGTCAGCACGATGATCGCCAAGTGGACAGTACCAGCAGAGCGCGCCAAGTTCGGTGGCTTCATCTACGCCGGAGCCGTACTCGGCACAGTGTTCGGTACCACGATGCCGGCCATCATCATCCGCTACTCGGGCATGGGCTGGCCCGCGGTGTTCTACTTCTTCGGCGCTGTGGGTATGATCTGGTTCCCGTTCTGGACGCTGCTGATCTTCAACGAGCCCAAGCAGCATCCCTACATCTCCGAGGCTGAACTAAAGTACCTGAAGGAAAGCTCGGCCGAGCGTCAGAAGGCGAAGAAGGCACCACCGGCGCCTTGGGCTCACATCCTCGTTTCCAAACAATTCTGGGCATTCGTCATAGCGCTGATCGGTTGCGACTGGGCCTACTTCACCATGGCCAGCGATCTGCCCAAGTACATGAGCAGCGTCGTCAAGTTCTCGATCGAGGACAACGGCTACCTCTCATCCCTGCCCTATCTCTGCATGTGGTTCAGTACGATCTTCAGCTCCTGGTTGTCGGACAAGATTCTAGAGCGCGGCCTCATGAGCAGGACCAATGTGAGGAAACTTCTGGCCAGCATTTCGCTGGTGGTACCAGCGGTCTTCATGATCGGCGCCTCGTACGCCGAGTGCGACCAGTTCATGGTCGTCGTCATGTTCATCGTCGGCATGACATTCATGGGCACCTGCTATCCCAGTATTATGGTCAACGTTCTGGACTTGAGTCCAAACTACGCGGGGACTCTCATGGCGATCGGTAACAGCATCGCCGCGTTGGGTGGTGTCATGACGCCTTACGTCGTGGGTGTGTTGACTCCCAACCAGACGATAGGCGAGTGGAGAAGTGTCTTCTGGATCGTTCTGGTCATCAACTTTCTGTCGAACCTCTTCTTCCTCGCTTACGCCAGCGGAGAAGTACAGGAGTGGGACGATCCGGACTTTATCAGGAGCAAGAAAAAAACCGGCGCGATCAAAGCGACTACGGAAAAGACCAAGGGGATCACTGTAGACGAGGAGAGTGCGCGGTTCTAGAACGTTCCTAATAACTTGATTTCTGTTTTCATACCTGAATGTATTAGTAATGAGCTTCTCTCTCGAGATAAGATCTTTTGATGAACAACTTTTGCGTTTTAGATTCGATTTTTAGAAAGAATATATTGTTTTCTTTTGTTTATTTTTTTGTAATGCGCGAATGTTGGTGTGTATCTCATGATATAGAGTGTTATTATACGTGCAAAATGTTATTTGAAACTGTGTAGTAGAGTTATTTTTATGATAATGTATTTAATGCCATAGAGACTATTTATTTTTGTACGGAGAACCGACATTTTTACCGACAGTTTTATTTTGTGACAATAGACCGCGTGGTTTGACGGTTTGTGCGACTTTTTATAAATAAATATACGTTTATATGAAAAACTAATGCGAAAATACTTAAGTGTGAATGTGAAACAACAAGCTTGAATTATAAATCGCGAAAATTTTGTAAATAACATTTGATGAATCAAAATATACAGGATTATGTATAAAAAAATAATAATGCATCATTTCAATGTTTTTGACCTTCCCTCGCTGATTACTCGCGTATATATAAGCCATAATACACAACATCGAGTATATAGTAACATGACGCAACGCAAAGCAGAATTTGAATTCTTCATTAGTTGCAAAAATTTATGTCGTCTTATCAACGATGGCGTGTACATAACAATAGTGGTTATTACACTGGAAATCTCTCTGTCGAAATTGCATCATGCTATGCAAGTATTATCTTGCTTTTCAATAAGTTTTTTTTTTTTTTATTTAACAATATTGAAATGTCACTCGTACCGTTATCATATGCTACACGTTTGTTCAATTGCCTTTACCTCAGCGGTATATCGGAATACGAGCAAATGTATACAAATCAACAGATCAACTGGAACGATTCTCATCGGGACGCCTATATACAATAACAATTTAGCCACGACAAAGCTATATATGATCAGAAAATTGAATATATCATTGACGCGACGTTTTATGCGACAGTCTTATCTTGTCTGCTGTGTGTATAACGAACTTTACGATCATAATCGGGCGATAAGCAAGATGTAGTTTTGAGAAGATTTGCACCTACGCCGAAAATTTGTAACAAAGTTTCGATATAAATGGAGTTTATTCTGACTTACAAATGTTGCGGTAACGTATACAGATACGAGAAATTATACGACGTTCGAGTTGAGAAAATAATTTTCGAAATACCGCAATGCCACAACTGATGCTGGCACTTTATAAAGAATAATATAGCTTTCGTACCACGGAATATCGACGCTGTTTATGATTAAGACTCTTTTCATTGCTAAATCGTCAGAGGTCACTTTTCTAATGCTGTAATAAACGTCTTCGCTTCACTTTTATTAAACATAATTCAATAGCTCATCAATAAAAAAAAGATTAAGAAACAAATAATTTTTCCTGATCGACATTCATGAGTATAGCTATAGCTTGACGATAACAAGTATAATTTTAATATTTTTAGCGAAACTTCAATTCCTGTAATCAATACAACATGTTGTCGTCTCTAAGAAACGACTGTAAGTAAAACGGGTTCGCGTTTGCATTGCACTATTATTGAAATCGATCGCTTGTATAAACAAATGATGTTTAATATGCAAATATTAAACATCATTTGTTAATATTTAGCGTTTTTAGCGCTATAGCGATCGGTAACGCAATACGAGCCATCCTATCGATAACAATAACGGAAATGGTCGTGTAATACCGATTAACTGGCGATGCTCTTCACGATCGGACCGGCAGAATTCATCCTACGCTGGCTGCAACCAGGTTGTTATGGTTACCGCCTTCATTCTGGGCATGACTCTACAGGGCAGGTCGTATCCTAGTAGCGTCGTGAATAATTTGGATCTAAGCCCTAACTACGCGGGGACACTCATGGCGATCGGTAACAGAATTGCGGCGCTCGGGGTTATATTGTAGGTTTACTTACGACCAATCGGTTTTGTCATCGTTGTATTAACGAGCACAGTTTTCACGGTTTATGGTAGTACCGATGTGCAGGAGTGGGACGATTTCGATTTTATGAGGCAACCAAAGAGGTTTAATAGAGTGAATAATAATATAATGGAGTAATTTTAATTTAAATTAAAATAAAATTATTATTATATAGTAGACTTTCGGTTTGTCCTACCTTCGAATAGCGACGAATATTATTTGTATTCCGATCGGTTGTTTTTTTTCATAGTTCATAACTTCTTCTTCTCGTCACTCAATATAGATTAATTGAACATTGTTATAATGCTATTCTTCTTCTTGTCAATGATTTCGTCAATATCAATTAATTACATTTTTATGCGAAATTATATGGGACTGCGTAACCTCTGAGATCTGTGTATAAAATCACCTGAACGAAACCAGCAGTATGTTATTATATTATATTCGTAACGAGATCGTCTAATTTTATTTTTAGAACGAAATGTATTTCTGATTGCTTACTGTGTTATAATTCTATTAAATTTATTAATTTAGTTTTAATGGACCAAAACTATTAACTATATCGCATATCTCTTTAACTAAGTAACAATTAATTCCACACCGAGATCGAGATGTATTTGAATGTGGCGCTGCTGTTCCGTTTCACGCGCCAAATAGATGTATACATATATATAGGTATACAAGTATATGTTACACATGACGCCCCATGCGGTCCGTGTGTCAACATTGTCCACGATGTTTTTGTTTTGCGATTATTATTGATAGTATATATGACACAAATATTAAATAATTATGCGAAACGCGTTCGTTTATCAATCTTTAAAGTTACCGAATTACTTTTAAATATGTCATCGACTACTAGTACCGAAAATTCTTGTAAGGAAATAAGTGGTTATATCTTATGCGAAAAGGATGAGCTTGATTTGGGAATAACGCTAAAAGGAGGACAGAGTTTTCGGTAATTTTTTTTCTTCATTATTTTGACATCCATAGAGAATAATTTAATGCTATATGTATAACATAACCCCTACTTTCATACTTTTTTAACCTTTTATTCTAAGACACATGTATTGTATGAAATAAAATAGCATTGAATGTACAAATATATTTGAAAAACATTAAAAATCATTTTGTTCTAACATTTATGAACTTAATGTGTAGGTGGGTGGAGTGCAGCGATGGAAACAGTTATCGTGGAGTTTTTAATAGTGCACTTTGGACGTTGTCCCAAAGTGATAATAAATTGTGTTACACAAGACACAGTTCAAAAGCAGGTTTTCAATGCGATAAAGCATTATCTAAGTACTTTCGATTGGATGTGTCTTTAAAAGAAAATCTCAAATCATGGGCTGATACCGATTCCCACTTCAAAACTACTTATGATAAAATAGGAGCAGTTAGAATACTGAATCAAGATGTTGTTGAGAATCTATTTTCATTTATTTGCAGTTCAAACAACAATATAACAAGGTATTTTTGACTGATATTAATAGCTTTAAGTAAGACAAATATTTTTCTCATCCATACAAAATTTATAAGTTGCCAACTATTTTACAATTTTTAGGATATCAGGTATGGTTGATAAATTGTGCAGATTGTTTGGGGAGTACATATGCACATTCGAGGGCCAGGATTATTATGATTTTCCAACAATAGACAAACTTTCGAGTTCAAAGTTGGAAAATATTCTTAGAAAAGAAGGATTTGGGTATCGAGCTGGGTATATTGTTAAAAGCGCTCAAAAACTGTTGTCTTTAGGGGAAGACTGGCTTCTGGGATTAAAAAAAGAGAATGGTGCAAGTTATGAACATGCAAGAGAAAGTCTCATGTCTCTACCAGGTATAGGTCCTAAAGTAGCAGATTGTATTTGTCTTATGTCATTGGGCCACTTGGAATCTATTCCTGTAGATACACACATATTTCAAGTTGCTTGTTCTAATTATACACCTCATTTGGGTAAACAAAAAACAGTGACCCCCAAAATTCATCAGGAAGTTAGTTCTCATTTACGTGAACTGTGGGGTCCACTGGCTGGCTGGGCTCAGGCTATTGTATTTTGTGTTAAAATCAATTCAACTAATGGTAAAAAAAGTAAAAAACGCCCTGTTTCCAAAGATGAAAAACAGAAGTCTCCGAAAACTAACGTTAGTAGACAAAATTCTAGGGATTGAACTATTTTTAGTAATGAGGTTTTAATCTCAAAAAATGAACACAGAAGTTTTGCATAAAAGACATCTTTTATTCGATAATAATATTAACTAAAAATTAAATGTGTAATAGTGTAAAAGAATCTTAAATGCAAGTATCGGTGTATCAATTAATATACAATTATTGATATCAATTTTTTTTCCATAAATTAATTACAATCTTCACTTAGCTTATTACTCTTATTAATAATGAAAAAAATACTAATTTACAAAAATTTTGCAATTTGCACAAGATCAAATTGGCATGCAAAACTGCGCTGATAATTTTTCATGAGTTTCAAAATTTTCTTTTGATATGACATTAATCATTGAAAAATTATTCAACTACTTTCTAGAACTATAGTCTTAAATGATGGAGCTGAAAGTTCAGATACATAATCCTGGTCTATGTGCCTTTTCTTCCTTGTCTTTTTACATCGCATCAGGGCAAAATCAAGATCCTCCAGTATCAAACTTTTTGGGAGTTCGTAATCTTCCTCATTGTCGTCATCTTAATAAAAAATTACTCTAATAAGTCAGAAGAACTGGTTTAAAACAAAATGTATCAGGGACTTTGCATGATTTTATCATATATGTGTTTCATGGCCGTTTATTCTAAAAAAAAAATTAGATTGTACTTTTGTGCAAAGAAAATTATTAATATGCATTGTAATTTTATTTATGGCTTCTACATAAATGTAGTATTACCTTCACAAAGAAACAATCTAATTTTTTTTCTTTTTGAAAAACAGTTGAAAATAATTAGGTTTTTCACGCAAAGACCCGATTTATAATTTCAAAATGAAATGAATTCTTACCATCGGATTGTTGAAGTATATCTGCGAAAACACTCCTTGAGAGGTAATTCAGTCCAGGGAATGCTGTTTTCAAATAAGCTCTTTGTACAGGTTTTAAAATGGATAAACAGTCTATTTGTAAGGATGCTGGCATGGAACAAGTGTATGTAAGTTTCATTTTACTTTTTGCCGCTGTAGAACAAACCATGGGATATAAATCTACCCCTCTCAAACCTGTGAAAGCAATACCTGAAAGAATATCGTATGCATTGTTAAGTTACATGACACTTGTTAATAGTAAATTTATCTGTACGTTAAAACATATTTTGATAATAAAATGAAAAACAATGTTAGCTATTTTCTTAGACAACTCACCTAAAGGTTTTCGATCCAAAAAGAATTGTAACGTTCCTTTCCATGTATCCAGGTAAACGCCAACCAAACTTCCTTGTTTGAAACATGCCGTGTATTCCTTGGTTTGGCCATTGTGTTGTAGATAGCCCCTATACGAATATCCCCACGACTCTGCATCTCTACCCAACAGAGAGCAGAAAGATTCAGTCGTACTCGTCAAGTCAGCTTTTTTCGTTCCCACTCCCACCATCTGAAAATAAAAAGATCATTGCACTCAGATATTGCTTGCGCAATGCAATCACTAGCTGACACGGTAAGATCGCCAACTCAGCTTTTTAAAACTTACCACATCTGTTCCGTAAACCGGTGTGATCATTTTGACCTCCCAGTAATGATGTCCACCTCTTGACAACGTCTTGCTTCCTCTGACACCTGCTGTGCCTACGCTGTACCCAGGATGGAACTTTACCTCCAGATTCCTCTTGCCCAGCTGCAGTTTGGGTGTCTCGAAGGACTTGTCCCATGTCCACTCAGGTACTGGAATCATATTAGCGATACAGTGAATGTCCTTGAACTAGTCTGCCATAACGCGAAGCACTGCATGTACTGGATCAGCACAGCTTTTAAGGTTACTATAGCAAACGGTTTATCTTATACGTTCGGCAATAGTATAGAGCTAAAAATGTCGAATCAGCTGTTCTCGTTGTATGCGTATCTTAAGTTTCGCACGTCTAATACTTCACGTTCAACTTCTAACTATGCACACATGTAAATTCAGCTAATATACATATACACAATATGTATCTCTAAAGGTCCGTAGACGCGTACGCAAAAATGCCACCCCAAATACTGCGGGACTTGAGGCAGACTGTATATATATATGTCTATATATACACTATGTGAATAACCATATTTGTACTTACTCTCATTGTCGTTGCTGCAGCGGCAACTCGGTTCCGTGCAGTTGATGCACAATTTGTCGATGTTGTTCATCAATCTTACGGGATCGTATTCGATGCTCATAATACTTCTGCAAACAGTAAGTATACTATTCTATTGTACACACTATATGGAAAAGTGCGATGTCTCGTTTTCCGCAACGAGAAACTCCGATTAGATACGAACTTCTGGCTGTGTTGACACAAAACAAACTAAGAACCTCCGCGCGATCGAAGCCCCTTATATAAACTCGGTAGCGTTCGAGAAATCTCTGGAAAATTTCTTGACCGACCGAGCTGCTTGGAGCATGCGGGCAAGCGTCCAAAAGCGCCAATCGGCAAGCTGCCAATTTGTGTGTATTATAGGAGCTCCCAAGCCAAGCGTTTCATATCGTGCATTCCTTTGCTGTTACTCATGCTCGATAACAGATGGCGCTACTATGACCTCGAGTATTTTTCCCGCCATCATATGAATAAACATATAATAATTTGGAAATTTAATTTTTATCAATAATATTCTTTCGATTACAATTGGTTTGATTTATATTTATGTATATTATAGCTGAAAGGTAAAACGATTTTACCTATTCAAACATTACTTTTCCAAGTAAAAATGTCAATACCGATACTCCTATGATCTGAAACAGCTTATTGCATTATTTGAAAGTACATTTAAATTCTCTAAAACACAAAAAGTTTAGTTAAATCGTTTTGCCTGCAAGACAGAGTTCTATTATCAATGTGTTCGATTTCAAATAGGCATCACATCGGTTAACAAAGCGTTATAAATTTATTCACGAAATACCTACCCTATATCAATAATAATTATTGATTGCGGCTTTGCTACTGATTAACTATAGCTTCTCCACCCCCTCCTGTAGTAAGATTGTTTTTGCTTTTTAAATACTAACAATAAGTTGCAAAAATTCTCCCCTTTAAACTTTGTTTTATAAACATCGACTTTCACTACTGCTCCAATTATTAGACTCGTGCTATGTCAATTTTTGTTTTTTTTCTTGATGAACACTTCTTTTATAATCCAAAACAGAAATAATCCATACGAGATGGCTGAGAGGGGGGGGGGGCATTCTTGTAATATAGTGAGTATATCTTTATATATAGTGAGAATTATGTGTGTGTATCTGTGTATGCGTTTTGTGTGTATGTGTGAGTGTGCGTGTGTGTGTAAATGTTTATCTGTAAGTGTGTTTGTGTTTTGTGTGTATGTGTATGTGTATATGTGAGTTTGTGTTTTGTGTATGTGTGTGTGTGCGTGGGCGCGCGTGTGTGTGTTAATGTGTGTATATCGGTCGAAACCGCGCAGGCTAACCCAGTTTTTTTCGAAACACGTATAACAGTTTTCCTCGATGTTTTGCGTTTATAGCAAAGGTTTGTATGCCACGCGAGAAGATGAAACTGTATAATCAACGCAGTCAATGGAAATCGAAAGAGCCGTTGCTTTATTTCTGTAGTCTCTCTACTACAGAATTTCTCTATTCGACCGTCAATACGCATCAAATGCGAAAATCCGGGGAGGTAAACGTATTTATTCCCATCGATCGGTGACGATCTTTGTCTAAATAAATCGATTATCCGTTGTTCAAAAGAAGCGGAAGATGAAAAAAAAACAATCGAATGCATTACAACTTCAAAATGGATCCAACAGACTGAAGCTTGAGCGACGAGCTTTTATCTATTTTTTGCTCGGTGATTAAATTAAGTCGAGCATGTAAAAAACGGGTGAAACGAGGACAGAACTTTTGTGTACATGATACACGTGTCGTAAAGTTACATACGGTACACAAGATATCTTCGCTCGTAAAAATCGGCGCTTGCTTGTATATACGAGCTGCTCTCTGATGCGCGAGAATAGACAAAGCGCATATATAGGACAACTTCGTTATTATGACTTATTTATTTATAATATAGGCACGTGACCCGGGGTTGTAGATATATATTTTTCGCAGTTATTCCTTTTTATGTATAACGGGCTTCTTGTAATCTCAGATTTCCTTCGTATCGAAAACTTGAAAAGCTTTTCGGTTAAACTATCGATTACGTGCGCTTCGAAATAAAAGCTGTCCCCTTCGAATATACGTTCCTTGAAGCTTTTTCAAAATATATAGGTTCGGATCGCAAATACGAGCCGTGGAATTTCACGCTTGCATTATGTTGCTGTGCACTTCAACATTGTGCTCTTGTAATGGAATGCCGCGGGAATGTTTTGTACGTTAAGGTATATGCATCGGTATTATCGAGAGTAAATACTTACCATGGAACGTTCTTGTTTATACGTCAAAATATTGCTATTTTATCATGTAACAGTTTTATCGAGGCATAAGGGAGAGGGCCGTAAGAAATTATTGTGAATTGTATAATATATAGGATGATGTGAAAATTCGAAAAATGAAAGTATGGAAGTCAATCTTATTATATTTAGGAGAAGTATATAAAAAAGGCCCGGACGTTTTATTTACCTCGAAAAACTTGGTCTGCATGTATTCGAGGAGAAATAATACTTTTTCAGCATGTCTTGTATAAATTAGAAGTCAGATTCCTTTTCGCAGTCGTTGCAGCAGAGTATGAGATTTTCGGCGTCCAATAATAATAATTATTTAATGGAATTATCTTCAACATTAATATATATTATATATCCATTTTATCATCGTAATAGTTCGTTCTTTGACAGTGTTATTTTCATTCATCATAACGACAAAAGTGTTAATCATTTGAAATTTTATCCTCCAGTTCGCCATCGCGATAAATGAAGCTTCGCATAAGAGCCCGGCAAACAAGCTGTTCACCAACGAAGAAAAAACTCGTGTACCCACACCCTACACCGGTCGCACATTGTCGCTCGATCATTTGGGTGTGTGTGTGTGTGTGCGCATGCGGTCGTGTGGCCACAACTCGCTCGTAAATTTCTCGTCACATAGCCTGATGTAAAAGTTCCAATTAAAGCTTGATGACCGTCTTGCGCATGACGACGGCTCGTTTGGTCGCGAAAAAGGGGCTAAACTCTCTTTCTTTCGCTCTATACGAAATGAAGGAAAGCCGAGTGACGGGAAACGAGGGTCGCTCGCTTTATAGAGAGCAAAAGGTATCCAGGCGTTTGCTGTTTTACGCTTGGAATACTTCTTTCTTTTCTCCTTTTTTTTGTCTTCTTCTTGGTTTGTCGAAGGCGACGAAGCGGAGTCTTTCGATTACCACTCGAGGTGATGCTGTGAGAAATACCTATACTCTTCGTTTATTTTCGATATAAGGAAGTTTTGCTGTTCTTTTATGGTTCTTATATACTTTCTGCGTTGACATTTTTAGAATTTATGTGTGTGGGATTTGAAATATAGTGTTTTTGTTCTGCTTGCATCAAAAGAATGCTATATTACGTTCATATAAAAAGTGGATGGAGGGAAAAGTAGCTCTTTATCGGTCGCGGGGTGAAAACATTCTGACTTTTATTTGCTTTCATATATATGCACATAGGTATGAAAAACACATTCACTTCTTGAATTATAGAGTAGACGTGGAATAAAAAGTATTGCACGTATATCATGGGTTTATAATATCGGCTATATGTGCATAGGTAATTCGTAAGTGAAAAAATAAATCAATGTACTATCAATTAATAGATTACGTTGAGCACGAGCTTTCTTTTGAATATTACGAAGTAAATTGACATTTGTTTTTGTTTATGCTTTACGGGACACATATAATCCAAATATAAAATGAATGGCTTTACTGACAGTAGTATTATGATGATATAAATAACACTTACCTTCTTTTAACGTCAGTACTATATATAAATAGTTTTTGTAGCGTGTTAAGTATACATATAGTGATGACGTCATTACTGCGAATATTCGAAATACCAGCGTTCCAGTAACAAAAAATGAATTCCTAATTTTCTTAAAAATGAGAGTAATAAAGATTTTAGTCATTATCATATAGAAAACAAAAAAAAAATTCAACGATCGCAAGGTACTCAAGTTTGACGAAACTTCATTTTCCGTGTGAGTATATAGCAGAGGAGTTATATACCTACTACACAGCCGAAACACGCCGAGCTTAATTACCTTACCGTATCAATTAACGCGCGCGAGAGTTCCGGGTACACATCCCCCGCCGTCACTACAAACTAGCAAAAACAGACCTCTTCGGGCAAAAAGAAAACGACTTCACGCCCGCGCGAGGATTCGGGATTCTCTTATAACCCGCGTTGGTTAAAAAAAATATTAGAATAAAAAGAAAATCGTCGCCTATCTCGTAAAGGACAAATTGGAGAGAGGAAAGAAATGTTGGGGCTTCTCGAAAGTATATTAGAATATAGTCAGTTTTTATTAATCAAACAAGCGTCATGTTTATTTCAGAGCAGTGTGCAGCACTTTCGATACAAAAAAAGGATCGCGACTCGATGATCGCGCGTAGTTATATACCTCATTATATACCTCTCTGTATTACGCCTATATATTATTCATATAAATACATATATATATTTCTGTTATACTCTCTAACGTACTTGAGAGCTCTCCTCTTTAATCACCAAAACACACTCGTACACGATATCTCTCAGCCTCTCTCTCTCTCTCTCGCATATAATATAATATCGGTCATCATCATCATCCGCAGAAAAAATCACGCACAATCGTTCTTAATACAATCGACAGTCATCGTTTGCGCACAGCGCAGTATTAATAGTGATGTATTAGAATGCACGCATGCGTTTTTCCTGCACGCTAACGAGCGAACCTCGTCACGCGCCACCTTTATCGATTTTGCGCTAGTGTGCGTGGAATCAGAAGGATTGTTGCAGATACATCGTGACTCGGGTCGAGGTAAGAAAGGCGCGCGTGTATATTATAACACACCGGCGATTTGGTAATAATACGGGCTTTGCGTGTGAATCTTCTTTTTTTTTCATTTGCGATTAAAAGAAATGTGTAAATTATGGTGGATGATTCGCTATCTTCACGTGGCATTTTTAATTACCGGTATATTTATTGAATTATATGCATTTTGCGAGAAACGCCGGTGGGCGCTCAGAGAAATAATGAATATTATCTTTTAATGTGAAAAATTTTAATTGATTATCAAGTATACCTCTCTCGCTGACGTTATACATTCATTTTTTTATAGAATTTTTATTACCAGCTCTCCGGATCGTTAAAAAATTAATGGCGTTTTATGTGTATAAAAACGCATCGAGCGCGAGAAAGCATTTCCTACAAATCGTATAATTCAATTTCAACCGGATGGAAAAAAAGCGCTGACTGAATGCACAGCAAACGAGAGCGAGTAATTTTTAAATACAATCTCCATCCCGTTACGAGAAAAATCCATTCCACACAATAGCGCATGGAAAATACAGCCTTCAAACCATCGGCTTTAAGGCTCTATCTCCTGTGTCTGACCGATCGCCGACACTATCCACTTTAAGAAAAGTAGTATACTGCACGGCTGCGGATGACAACCGTCCCTTGTAATTACGTAAAGTTACTAGAAATCGATACCGGTAATTGTAAGCCATCCAATACCGAGACAAAAAAAAAGGAAACTTTTCGAAGGATTATGTCCCCTCTCGAAAAAGAATATCCTTACGTAAAATCATCGCACAGCTCGCATGTCGATTGTACGATGTGAAAAGAGAAGGAAAACTATATATACTATTGTATATAATTGTATACGATCTCTCGAGGAGAAACGTGCGCGCACCTGTTCGTCAAACTCGCTCGTCCCGGGGCTCGAGGGACGACGGCTCGAACGAGCTTTCGCGAGCGCATTTCCTCTCGTGTGCGTTTGATCATGTGCTTTGATATATATATAAGTTGCCGTATAATTAGCGACCTTTCACCTTCGCCTCGACCTTTGCCTTTTTCTCGCTTTCTTTCTCGTATGACCTATTCTCATGCGACATGTCGCTCCGCTCGGTTTTTATTATACACGCTAACTTGCACTCGAGATGTGCAGAGGCAAAAGTACTATAGAAAACTGTTTATTTTTTCTTTTAATTTGATTTTTACTTTTAAGAAAAGAAAACATACTCGGGGATAGTTTAATTCAGCAATTGACAAAGTTTAAATTTTTACGTTGCTAATAAACTTTTTTTTGTTACAGTTTTCCATGGTGCTTTGACTCTCGGAAATTATCATCGACGGGATAATGTACAGCTAGAGGTCCTTGACTATATATACAGTCTGCATACAGTATAAGGATATACACATCAAACTTTGGTAAGTTTTTCAACCATGTTTTTATATATGCAGTATACACAGTAATTATAATTTACTCGTTTAAATCGTCTTTCCTCATATTCGCTGCACTGATAACACACACAATACACGATGATATCATAATAAGGTTACGATACATCGTATATATATATACATGACACGAGCCTAATGAAAAAACATTATACAAACTTCCATTAAATCTACACTTATTCTTTTCGCATACATATTTACAAGTTTATATACATCACAAATAATAACTCTCGCAGTTATACTTTTCTCTCTTATATACTTCGGTGCAAAAACGTGAACGCGAATATACATCTGCGCATATAATCATATATACTTTATACATATACGATATAGACCGTAAAAATATTACAATCAATATATAACAGGGATAAAATTTTCAACGCCTCGAATCGTCGTATAGATGAAAGCTCTCCTCGACGAAACTTGGTTTATACAAGACCGTGAGATGGCCATAATATCCTGAAAATTAAAGCTCGTCCATCGATAAATCTGCCATTATAAAGCACACACGCCGAGAAAGTTCGCGCGCTCTTGACTCTTTGTGTATCACGAATCGCTGGCGCTCTTTGAAACTTGGAAGAGAAATAAAAAAGGAAATAATCTCGCTTTTTTCTCTCGTGTGCTGCACAATGCATTACAATTAGCCGCGTAACTTTGTGCATTAGGCCATCAGAGACGATGAGTTGTAATACGTACGGAATATAAGTTAAAGCTGCACAACCGCTCGAGTTTTTCACGTGTTTCCTTGCTGATCGCATTATGCTGCAGCGTTTTGTATGCTTTACTACTGCTGTAACTTCGCGTGTTTATGCTATTTACATACTTGTATACGACGCGTGTGCGACAAGTTTTTTTTTTTTTATTTTTCACGTACTATAGTTGGTGAATTTAATTTGGGTTACTTTGTAATTCGAAATACTCCTTCGTTTTTTCTTCCTTATACGAAAATAATAAGGTCTCGCGTCGCGAATCTTCGTTATATATCTCTTAAGCGCAACGAGAACTTCAAAGCGTCGATTTTGCATTATGTACATTAATCACAATTCTGGGATAGCGCGTTTATTTTATGTACACTTGTATAATTCTCGCTTTCCGGGCGTAAACTCACCGACTGCCTTTTTCAAGTTCTGTTTCGAATTTGCAGTCGTAATAGAGTGTGTACATAGGCAGACTTCGCGTGTTGACATGTTTCGTCGGTGAGTTTACGACTCCTTCACGTGAATTAAATCATATCATCGTCTCTCTATATACATGGTTTCGTCGCACGGACTTGTCGTCGTGTGTTTCATATAATATGTACAAATTCTCACGTAGCGTTATATAATTATTTTTTTCTTCCTTCGTTGATACAATGCAACCCCTTGCGTTGTGTATGTTTTTGTATTTTCGATGAGAGATTATACAGCATAACAAACATCGTTCGCTTTTGACACTTACATCATTAATTCAGAACGCGCAACGTGCCCGCATATATACTTCAACGATAAATATATACCTATATACGTTTTCCAAACAAATAGAATACACGGTATCTAATATAAAATATGCTTACAACGTCCAACATTCATATTCGTAGAATGATGTATATCGAAAAATAATTTAATGCAATGACACAACAATATTCCTCTCAACGTATGTGTTCGTTGTTTCATCCAATACTCTCAGAGTAGCAGTAGCAAACTCAATCACTTATCGGAACCTCACGAGCCCGAGACTCCAATCATCGTACAAATTCATTCGCTCGATGCAGCTACGGCGACAGCGTCAGGTCATTTTCCAATTAAATAATCGTATACACACGAATAAACGTGTGCCTGCGAAAAAAGCTTGTGCCTGTTTTTCATACCTTTATTTTTCTCTTTTCCCTTGCGAAGCTCTGTAAAATGTGCATTTATAACGGGAAGATCAGTTTCAGTTTTTAAATTAGTTGCCGGAACGCTCGCTGCGGAATTCAGTCGGCCGAGACCTGTTGAATTGCGTAGCTGTGGCACACAAACTTTTGTGCTGTGGGTTGGGTAGTTTTTACGTTTTTTTTTTTTAATATGAAGCCAGCGTGGAAAATAGAGAAAATGAACAACGTGGGAGCGATTGAGTTGTTTTGAGTTACTTGTAACAGCATGATTTCATTAATTTCTGGTGAATATATGGAACAGATTAGGAGAATCACTGTACAAGCTTGAAAAAAAAATTCCTTTCATTTGCGGCCTTCAAATGCCACAGGCTGATGATGTTCGCTCATCCATTTATCAGTGTAGGTATATTAAACGCCTTTGAATGAACAGCCAGCGCTTGCCTCTAAACAACGCGCAAAAGGAGCCATGAGTTATGAGGAAAAATGCGGCCAGATATATAAATAGGGGCGGAGAAAAATTACGAGCGGTCGGCTATTAATGCTTGCAGCGGTCGCTATAATACTGATAAGAAACGCGAGAAGTTCGCTTCGCGGCCGAATGGGAAAACTTGTATTATGTTATATATACGCCACAGTTTTAAATATGACGACGATCAAAAAGTGTGCACAACTTTGTATATGCGCGAGTTAGTTTATTTTTTTATAAAGATTTTATTACCTTATTACATTTATCTAAATAAAAATTTTGAATTATAAATTCTAGTTGAATTTGCGCGCGCGAAAAGACTGTGAATCATTTAGCTTTTCGACAGACGACTTTTCACATCTGGCGTAGTTTTAAATTCCCCGTTAGATTATAAAATTAAATAAAACTGTGCCGCGCAGTTCTCGCTGTAAATGGGTCTCCTATATATAGAGTAAAATCTGTAATGAAAATTAGTAAATCCGTTTAAAAAACATAAAATGCATTGACAGATTTTGTATTTGCGCAATATATTATACATTTATATTAGGAACGATAAACTAGCTTGAAAGAATCTATCTTTATCTTGCAGAAAGCAAAAAACCACGCGCATTTAACTAACTTCCGCGTTTTCTCCTCACCTCCGAAAAATACAATAAAAAAAAAAAAGAAAACGAATAAGAAACGAGCAAAAATGTAAAAGAAAGTATAATGAAAAGGCCGACAACTGTTGCCGTATACGAGGAGGGAAAGTCACGAGAAATCGGCGGTGAGTAAGTGGAAAACAGGCCGCAGTGTACTATATACGCGTTTCTACATGCTGCACACGTAAGGCTCGTAAAAAGCGCAGTCCGGCTGGGAGAAAAATGGGGAAGCCGAAAGAGATTTCTTTTCGGGTTTTGCGGTTCTGTTCATGCGTTCCCTTATATTCCAGCCTCAGCTATCTTTTATCGGCTGCTTATGTGCGAACATTGCTGCAGTTCGCGATACACACGATTTCGCAACCGACGTGGACTGGAACGTAAGAAGCTTTATTACGTAACGCAGGATAGGAGATTGTAGCTGTATTGATGGGTTATCAATGGAGATGTAAGTGAACTCAACTGCGGGGAGGAGATTTTTCTCGATGCTTCGTTGAGATTAAATTGCGATCTTGTAAAAATGAAAAAGAATAATTCGATTCGCCGAAGGGAATGACAGTGTTATTCTCATATTCCCTTCGGCTGTATCAAGGCGTCATCATTTTTTATATATTGTTTTATATAACTGCATTGATTCATCCAACATACGGCTGTGTATTTATATTTAAAAATAAAAGCATCAGCACAAAGTTTTTATTATTTCATTAGTTCGGTATTTACCCGCCAAACTTTGAAAAAAAGCTTCGTCAGCATCGCACCCTCGAGCGGTATAAAAACAACAAAAAAATCGTCATTCAAAGCGAGTTTCCACCCCAAAGTAATTAGGCAAGCAAAACGCAGTGGACCCCTACTCGCACAATAGCAGCGTCCCTTCGTAAAAAAAAAATACGCACGAAAGCCGCAGGAGATAATTTTTCACGTGTATAGCGTGCGATAAAATAGCCGGCGGGTTTAAAATTCAAATGGCGTTGGGGGCGCGCGCGAGCGGAAAAATGCGCAGGTCGTGCTCGGCGACGCGGGAAATTCTATTTCGGAGTAGTCTGGAAAGGAACAGGTCATTTCACTGTTTATATCGCACCACTGCTGCAGGAGACTCTACTCCTCTGCGATGAATTTAAATGATAATTAAAGCATTACCGGGACGACGTCGCTCGTGAAATTGATTGTATACGCGGGATTTTTCTCTCAGGGTCTTTTTTTTTAAGCTGCTACCGGAGGACAGACGTTGCTTTTGATTAGAGCAAGTGGACGCTTTTAGCGATGGAGATTGACTCGTTTGAAAATTCAATGTATAATTCATCGTCGAGCTGCGAGTAGTATTTGGTAATTATACTTATGGGATGAAAAAAAAGTCATTTCACTCCGATGGAGAATGAATTTTCTATACTTTAATACACTTGCGGCAGCTGCAACAGTTGAGAACATGTCTTAGACGGAGCGAGCCTCGTTATGGATTATTGATCGCGATCTCTTCATCTTGCGCTAGGATGATTTATCACGTGCTCTATTCGTTATAGTTCGTTTTTTGCTCGCGGGGATTTTGCGGTTGTCCTTTCGTACCGAAGCCTTTTTTCCCTCACTGTATAGGTGTACAGCACCCTACTCTGGACTCTTTTTTAACGCATCACGCGTAGTAAAGCTACGCCTCCTTTTACCCGCTTATTATCGGGAATATTCTTGGATGGATGATCGTTCCATCGCATGAATTTTATCTCCCGTTGGGCACGGCGAACAATGTGTCTCGACCCTGTCGTCGCATAGGCGAGTATTACGTCGTATGATGAGCGATGGACGATCCTCGACACCCTTTTTACGGTCCTCTTTATCACGGAGTTCCTTTTTTTACCACCAGGTATAAAAAAACTTTGACGGATTTTTCATTCTCGCGTGATTTTCGGCCTTTGTTCTGCATTCGCGAGAGCTTCATCGCGGTATTGCCGCTTTACGATAGGTCGGCTGTTTTGACTTTTTCATTCGAACGGTTTTTAATCTTCGCTGTAGTGTACTACATAAATCGATGCTTTCTTCTATTTTTCACTGCGATAATGGGGAGCTATGTATTATAATCTCCACTTTTCTCGTTTTTTGCCTTCGGAACTGCGAGTGCATACATTTTAAATCAAGTAGTATCCGATTGGTTTTAAATTGAGAACATGGCTCAGTCAAGAATTCGATGATATCGAGTATCGTGCAGATCTCGCTATAATCAAACGTAATCAGACCTAACTGTCGATAAAACATTCCCTTCATAAAACTCGCGTAATTCGATCGAGAGCTATATCAAATTCCCAAGGATCGACAGGAGCTTGTAAAAAAAGCTTTGGGAATGTTGGCCTTACAGTATGTGTATCTATATAGTCTACGACCATCAGAGTTTCTCATCACTTTGAAAACCGTTTCCTGCTAACGTCAAAGCGTATCAAATTGCCAATTCTGCACGAAAGTTTTTTTTTTCGATATGCTACTACTCGAAACCGGCAATCGAAACTTTATCTCGGGATTCGATAGAAGCTGCAATCTTGAAATTTCGTTAATAGACATCGTAAGTCAATTCTGATTGTACGCGCGCGACTGAGATTGATTCGAAAATCGAGGAGAATAATTACGCAAGTGTCGTCGTTGCACAAAGGAAGTGATTCTCGGACTTGAATCGAAGGCAAGCGCAGCAGTATACAACAGCATGAAAGGAGCGAATATAGGAGAAAGACGCTCGAAGGTCTCAAGACGAAGGAGAGACACTTTGTCAGCGTCCAGCGCTTCGACCTCGTCTTAATTTGCGGCCGTGTCGTCAAATGCTTCTTTTATCATCTGGTATATATTTGCTTTGATCGCATCGATGCGATGGCTTTGAGCCTCTTGTAGGTGTCTGACATGCGTTTTATTGTATATACTGACGGAAAATCGTTAGATGGTCAACTGTATTTATTTTATACGCGCAATAACTATATTATATTGATTCATCGACTTTGGCTTATATTCATTCTTCGCGCTGCCGGCTTTTTACTTATTCCGCGCATGTCTCCCAATTGAATTTCCATTTACGTGCTCGGATGCGAAAATCTAAATGTATTAAATATGCTATGAAAAATCACAAGTCGATATGCGAATGCAGGACCTCGCGCCTATACTATTACTCGTTTATCCGTAGTGTCCATCAATTCAAGTGAAATTCCCTTCACTTTGTCACGAGCGAGCTTGCACGAGAAAGAGCCGTTCACCGCGTTGGGAAAATTGTGTCACGTAGTCTCGTGCAGCGCTTCGAACCAACTCGGTTAGATATAGGGTGAGAGTAGAGAGATTTGCCGGCGCGATGTCCTCGAGTAAGAAGCTCTAGGATGTTTGCCTTCGGATGTACTACTCGGGGTGTACTCGTTAGCGGAGGCGACACGTGGCGCGAGGGAGAATCGCCAGATTAGTTGAGGGGAATTAAGCGCGAGTGTTACGGAGGCCGACTATACTTTGTGTCCGATAATGGTCTCTCCCTATACGTATAGCTTGAGAAGGAGTTTCGCATTTTCTTGCAGGACTCGTAGGTGGTGTGTGTGTGTGTACTTTAAAGGCGCCCACGTCTCTTTAGAGAGGCTGGTGTTTTTCTTTTTCATTATAGAATGGGTCTGGATGTTGGTTGAGGATTTTTCAAGGGTATTATTGGATTATCGAAAAGAGACGGTATAGTTATCTGTGTACAGTAACAATTTATTTATTTATCTCAATTGCATCAAAAACGCATCTCGGCTACGCTTTGCACGCAAGTTTAAATTTTACTCGCAATTATATTGTACTGTAAAAAAATACTCGGTGAGTCTACTCTAATATTATTCAACAAAATATTTTCCACCTCTATTTTTTGAACATTAAAAGAAATGAAATTGCACTTCTCTCTCTGTAGCTCGCGTATATAGCTTCATTATAACGCAAGTGGGCTCGAGAGAGAAAGTAGATAAAAAATTCAGCGCGTGCATATGACAAAGAATCTAATGACAAACGAATCTCCTACCGCGGGCGCTCGCATATTACAGAGAATAAAAAAGCCGTAGAAAAAAATAAGCATATAATATGCAGCATCTTTTACCTTATTGTAGTCCAGAGTATATTAGCCCGAGAAGCGAAGCATTAAATTTAACGTATCGAGTTAGCTGCAGCAGCGAACGTGTGAATGGGTCGGTAATAACAAAGGACGAGCTGAGCCTTCGAAAGGAACAATTCAATGCAACGCTCCTTGAGAGAAAGAAAGCAACTAGCTGCTGTATAATACGGGATGAGACCGTAAAAAGCAGAAAAACCTCGCGAGGGTTTATTATACCGAGCGAGCACAATGAGGTGCAAATTTTCTCTTATTCTGCAGCAGTAGCGATATAGCTTTTATTCAGATGGCTTCCGGTATACATATATGTATAGGGAAAATCCGTAGAAGTTCGTGGGCGAAATCGCATTAAAATTAAATGGGTTTTAATTAAATTCATCACTTTTATCGGCTGCCCAACGGATTCCTCTGAATTACACGTTGGGAATTTTCACTGCGCCGCGCGGGGAGTGCCCTTATCAAACTGTATCGGAAAAAGGTTGATTAAATATTCTGAGCTTTCGAGAGCGGTTATATTACTGACTTTATAAAGTATTTTCCAGTTCGAATAGGCTTTTCGCTCTTTCATTAATTTTTTTACAGAATTTCAATTCCGCAACGAATATCGGCTGAAAATTTAACTCCGCGGTGTCTTTTTTCTTTTCGAATTCGAATTCGTTCTGTGTTCCACACATTCCGCGCGGAGATAAACTCTTGCGTCGCTGCTGGCACTTTTGTCGAGTGTCCATTCATACTCGACACAAAGAAGCGCCGGCGCGATTTTTCTATCTCTGTGTCTCGATGCGAGTATTGTTGAAGATTGCGCGGGAATAGAAATTCGTTTTGTAAGGTTATATGATTGACGATCGTTTTCATTCTATACGTTTATTTTTTCAAAGTGCATTTTCCGTTATTGTCTCAGCATAAGAGTCCCGCATATTGGACCTTTTGAAATAAAAATTTGAAGCTTAT
Organism: Cecidostiba fungosa; assembly: GCA_900474305.1. Classification (NCBI taxonomy): domain Eukaryota; kingdom Metazoa; phylum Arthropoda; class Insecta; order Hymenoptera; family Pteromalidae; genus Cecidostiba; species Cecidostiba fungosa. The sequence goes on from UCOJ01000525.1 coordinate 25,383, forward strand.
GCTATACTAAACATTTTTATTAAATTATAACTGCTATGAGCCTAAACGTAATTTTGATTTGCGCGGCTCTGGACATCGAATAATAGATAGCGCTTTCCTATTTTCCTCGTCGCTATCTGCACGTCTAGTGTATATTTATTATAACATTGGTTATGGTATAACTGCAATTAAGTTGTTTATTTCAGATTTTCTTTTTACTACTTTGAGGTCTTACGTTTAGATGTTATTTTTATGAATTTATCATGTATTTTCGGTTTCGTGTGTAGCGCTACTGTTATTGTATATACCTAAACACGATTATTTGACTTAGCGTAAAACTAACTAGACTATATAACAACACTTTAAAGTTATGAAATGTGTCTTTGACAATACGATGCGTACTTCGAGAAAAATTGTAACTACGTCGAAAGAAAATAGTGCTGCCAACAATCAGCGATAAAGTTAACGCGCACAATTCCGAAAGTGATCGTACTTATTACAATTTGTACGGAGCAAAAAAAAACTTTTATTTTTGCCAAAACTTTGTCGAAAAACACTCTCATTAACTTTGCTCCATGAGAGAAATGAAACATCGCTCAAGGTCGCCTATAAGTCCGCTGCCATCGTCATACATATATTATAACGAAAATCAGCCAACGGATTCGTATAATAAACATTTGCTTGGAAACAAAAAAAGAACCGTCGCCAGACACACATCACACAGTAAGAATCGGCGCAGTAAATACAGCTATAACGTAAGACCTCGAGCTACCATCCATTACCACGATATCCTCCAGTATTTTTCTGCCCAACTTTTCACTCGCGAACTTTCGCCCGAGAGCGAAGTGATGCGGCGCCGCGAGTTGCACTACAAATTTTCTACTGATGCAGCTGTACACACACATACGCACACACACTGTGGTATCTATTACCTCTACGTATAGTCCTGTGTTTCTTGAATTTCAGTCAGTCCTGCGTTTTGACTTTCGAGCGAGTGAGTATAGGTATAACTATATATAAGTATACTTATATGAGTGTAGAGGGGACGAGGGAGAAACATCGCCGGTGACATCATATACGGGCGTTTGCGGTCGGTCGACCGGAACATGCTCGAGGAAGAGTAGTGTATACTGTGCGCGATGTGCCGTCTCGACATTCTGTGTGCGAGTCGTAAATAAAGTAAATACGCTGATGTCGAGGTTCGCTGTTTATTTTTCTCTTCTGTGAGCAAAATTTAATTGAAAATTTGTAAGCAGTCTCTTTTACGTATTGGCTATATATTACCAGCTGATTTTGGTGGAAAAATACAGACGCCAAGCTCGTACATAGTCAAGTAGATGGATATACCAAGCGTATATATTGCTCACGTTGTCTGACCAAACTCGGAGCGAATCCACTTAACTGCGTATACACTTCGGCCGAATTTTTCCGCGATTGCGCCATTAACCGAGAGGCAACTACATGAAACCAAAATAACATCCCTCTCAACGCGGAACAGAAGCCACTACATCTTCGTATTAGCTACTATATCCAAATACTACTGAAGCACAATAATTCCCGGCCATAATAACAACAGAACAAACGAAGCGCCCTCCTGATGACGACAAACTTCAATAACCGTATAACCAAGCGCATTCCGGACGTAGGAAAAAGCCATCATCTCGTCGTTCCTTTTCACCGAAATTCCCCTAACAACATATACACACACATACACTCTTATACACATTCTTTGTCCCAAGCACACAATACGTACACGTGAGAGAGCACTTACATCACGTGTCGCGCGTTTAGATGATGATGCCGCTGAACTTGTATGTTGATGTATTATGCCGTAATATAATTCAGACGAGAAACGTCTAGTTGGCTTTCCCAGGATATCGCTGTATACGAAATTATGTAACGCTCGTGCTCGCCTATATCGAGGTGAAGGGTTATAATCTACTTAATGGCACATTGGACGATCGACGCGTTAACGACCCGCGCGGCCTTGCTATATATCGCGTCGCGCCGCTAATTAGGTCGCGAAATGAGATCGCCAGGACTCTTAAATTTTAGTAATTAGAATTTTTTGTTGTAGTTGTTTTTTTTTATCGACAGAGTCGTAATTATTCGTAGTCGCGATACTGATTGGAAGTTTCGAAAGCACGAGGGAGCTTGAATGTGATTATAGTTTGATGGAAATGTTAATTGGTAATTATTGTATCCTCGGGTCCTTTATATATAGTATGGCGTGTATACTTAAAGGGATTTGAGTTTTGATAAAACTGAAATGAGTTAATTAAGTTAACGCCTAAGTTTAAAATTTTTGTAAAAAAACGCGAATGGGCAGTGATGATTTTAGTGCGAGCTATATTAAAATTACATTCATACAATGTTTTCCGAATATTATTTTATCTTATTTCATACCATGCGTTATATTGATTTTAGTTTCACATGAAATTTGAAAGCTTTTTTCTTAAGATACTTCAATACCGTTTTTGTGTGAGTACTAACAGCGGCTTTTTAGTGTATTAATAACTGGTCAGTAACTTTATAGATGGGCATTACATAATACGAGTACAAGGTTGTAAAAAGAAACACGAAATTTAATGGGCGTATTCAGTTTATTATTAATATTTTTATATTATTTTTATTATTGAAAAATACGTCATTAATTTTAATGATTCAATCAGTGCGGTATGTATTTTGAAAGAAAGTGAAAAAAGTCTTTGAATCAAAGTTACTTTTGATATACAGGCCATTCAAGAGTTAATCAAGGGAAATAAATTCACTGAGAAAATCATGTAAAATGCTCGACGTTTGTGCGAGAAGGACGTTTAAAAAGCTGATTTTAATGACACACGCCCTGCTGCAAACGGTAAAAAATTTGCCGCTCTTGCTTATTTCATGCTCTTTCTCACTTTGCTCGTTTATATTCTTGTGAGAAATATGTCCGTTATATTTCACGCGTAAAAGAAGAAAATTGTAATTCATATGAGAAGTTGCTTTTTACTCGGCTAATTACTCATACGTGAAATTAATATTAGTCTCGGTTAAAGGAGTCTTTTTCTTGGGTCAACACGAGACCACCGTGTAACTACGTGCTTTGAAATGTGATATTAAAATTTTGCTCTTTGTTTACGAAAATCGCACTTTTTAAGTGGTTCTTCATCTGTTTGAAGTGCGACTAAGAACTCGTTACTGCATTCCAACGATTAATTTCCTCATTTAAACTCGGACTGCTATCTTAAATCTTCAAAGTTTTAATTCTCGGAGGTATCACAACAATTTAAAACGAACGCGCGCTTATTTATATACCGATACATTAATCACCATCTTCAACTTCTCCTCGAGACGCTGTCCGAAATATGTTCAAATTCAAACTGATACTCATCGCGAACAAACTTTCCGTATCTGCCTGTAGTTCATTTCGCGCGTCGCATAAATCGTCCACAAAAATAACAAAAGTGACCAGGTAGCAGATGAAGAATCCTTACGAGAAACTACAAACTGATAGCCATCATTTCCCTAGTCTCGCTGGGTTATACAAGGAAGCCTCCAAGGACAGCGAAAAAAAAGAATCAGTCTCTCCGAGGTAGGCAAGAACTTTGCTCCCCTTTCTTATCCCGAAGAAGTTGGTCGCGCATGACTGCGGCCGGTAAAATCTTTCTAAGTATCTTCTTTTGTTTTTGTCTCTCTGTCATTGGTGAATTACGACTAAGGGGCTTCGATGCATTCGCCGGGTTTGTTCTCGAGAGGTATAGCGCGGCCGATAATAAAGGAAGTTTTCCTGGTATACTTATGTACACAGAAAGTTGTATGTGTGTCTTGGAGGCATTTCTCTGATTGTTAGAGAGCAAAAGTTCAAATTGCTCGGAACGAGGGTCAGTGCTTCTCGAGAGAGGAATCGTATCATTAGAGTGACATTTATAAATGACTGATTCGTCGAATATTCAGTTAAAAACAACTCGATCGCTGTGTCGGAATACACGATCAAAGCCACAGTACAGCTCCCACGAGCAATCGAACATATAATTAAATCAACTCCGATCTTCCCGCACCTACGCGCGATTTGTTTTTCACCGGAAACTTGCCTGGGAATGAGAAACAAAAATAGACGACGAAAGGCATCAAAAGCTCCCGCTTAGTATAGAAAAGCCACGCCGGCGTGTATGCTCTTTTATCGAGAGGTATATCTAACCCCCATAACCACGTCGACTCTAATACTCTCGTTCTCGGTTCGATGACCCGATCCTGCCGCCGTCCTTATCACTTCTATACACACCAGGACATTCCACATCCTATGAACACAGTGTAGCCATTCACGCACACACATACCTGTACGGAGGAACATCTCGTCGGACCTCGTACAATCTTTCGAACTTCGCAGACGCGCGCTATGAAATTTTTCGTCTCGTCGGGTATTAGACGAGTTCAGCCCGCTCGATAAGTACAAAGACACGGAGGAAGGCAGGTTCGGGGACAATTTTTGCGGATATAACTCGACTGAAGTGCTCTTTTTTTTCTACTGATGTTTAAGTAGTGATCCGAGTTTTCGAATCCGCAGGGAAAATGTTTGAATTTGAGCGCCTCCGCGTTGTGTAATTATATAGCGGGCTATCGTTTCGAGGTAAAAAAATAAATTCGTTTTTTTTCTTAGCTCACTCGCCGGCATACACATATATACTCTTAACGGATGGAGAACGAACGAACCAGGCCGTCTGGTGTGTACTGATCGAGCGAGCTGTATCAAGCCACGAGCGTATGATAATAAAAAAAAGTATTATATATATGCAAAGTTTGATAATTTTTGTATCTATACTTGCGTCAATTCGGATTCTTACGGACGAGAGTCAGTCGCCGTCTTACTGCACCGATCGGTTGATGAAATATATACGTATACATTATCTCTACGCACGTGTCGGATTTATTAAAAAAATACAACGAAATCCCGTTCGTCCCCGTACACGGTTTATTCCTTTGAAATTCGGAAAATTTAACAACGCAGCTTATTCGCCACGCGATTTCTCTACTTATCACTATGTGGATATTCGTATATTATAATAATATTGTAATATATAATATAACAGCCAATTCGCCCGACGACCATATTCCTCTCAAAAGCGCACGAGAGAAATCCCTCTGCGTGGCCTTCTCTTCTCGGTTGCACCTCCCTTAGTCTATATAATATATAGAACTTACGTAATCGCCCCGAGCAGAGTTTTAAACATAAATATATGTACATGTATACAAGACTCTGCTCGGAAGTATATAGGGGGATATCTGGCTGAAGGCAGGAAGGGGGTTACGAAAGCCTCTTTTCTGCTGCATGAGAGAAGGGACACTTTGTGCGCGACGTTGTCGTTGACGCTCGCTGAATCGACCTCTGATACATCAGCGATGACGAAGATTTTTAGAGGTGACAGCAGCAAAAGGTACGTCGGGCGGGCCGATGCTAGACTTGAGTGACCTGTGTCACCGTGTGGTTCGTCGTCATGTTGCCGTTGTTGTTCTCCGCGTGTTGAGGCACAGGTAACCAACGTCCCAACAATTTCCAACGACAGAACAGCTGATTAAAGGTCGTACGGAACTGACGCGACATCGCGCAGTACAGGATGAAGTTGATGGCTGAATTGATCAGGGCGAGGATGTCCATCGCTTCACCTGCAATGATAAAGAGAAAGATGGATGGTTAGAGTTGGATTTTGTGATAATCATATATATATTAGTTTTGAATTGGTGATAAGTTCGAGGAAAGCTCGGAAGTTTTATTTTATTTTTCTTATGCGCAATCTGCATAAAATCATCGTATAGTGCGAGGATAATAAAGTCGAAGGTTTCATTAGAACTCGGGCGAACTTTTTAGATTTCCCAGCAGGACTCATCGTGAGTATCCTGCTTCTTTTAGTAAATTACATTATGTTTTAGCATAATGACAGCGTAGCTAAATAGTTTCAAACAACTTTCCATCATTCGTAGAACTTCATTATACTTATATTTGCATCAGCAGAGTTATGATCATTTCCTGAATAAAATATTTGGGTTATGCAAAGAAAATCAAAGAAAAATCTTTTCTCAAGTTGTCCAAAAAGTAAAAGTAAACTTTTATCGAAAAATTGTAACACAAAATAATGTGTGGTTCAATCATCATTACGATTAAATTGATGGATAACGAGATAAAATTTATACAACTGCTTTTTTGACGAATTTCCTCTAGCTTTCCATACACGCTTTCCATATTCCCCGAGAGTACTACAGTCACGTAAATGATTACGACCATCAGACGCAAGTTGATAAATTTATTGCACGCACGCGTAAACCGGCCACTTAGTCCTCTGATTAAGAGAGACATGAGGCCTCAGCAGACGACGAACTTCTAAACTGATTCCACAGCACAAGTTGCAGCTCGGCGTCGGTCAGAGATTCGCGTCTATGACCGCGTGCGCGCGCTGCAAACTTTTCGAATTAAAAGTTAAGCCCAGCCAGTATAGTGGCCTAAGTGTTTTTAAATTTCGCGCCAGGAAAATTGTTTCGTGCGCGCGCGCGAGACGCGTAAACACAGTTTTTATATGTTAAACGCCGGCCATTAGCGCGCGGCGGTATACGCTTTCATATATAGAGAGAGAGAGAGATGGTTATCGGGGAAGCTTTTTGTTCTCATCCCCTGCACCTAATTCAGTTCTCGCTGATAAAAAGTTGGCGGACTGCCGCTTGTATATATACAACGCGTCCTCACAATTGGATTTAAAGTTCCCGCGCGCGTGCGCGCGCTTTTGTGTTGAGAATCTCTTGGTGTTTGTTTTCAGGGGGTGTTTGAAAATATGTGTTCGGCAACTCATTAGACTATAGATTCACGTAAATTTAATAAAATGAGATAAAAATATGTTATATAAATTGCACGATATATAACGATCTGATTATACGATATTGGTTTCAAATAAATTTTAAGTTACTTCATAATCAACGAGGTGCTTAACAAGCATAGTAAAATGGAAACGAGCGGAAGCTGGTTACTGCGAACACGTGCGCTTATGATTTGTATTATTAAGAGACTATATAAGTTAGCTTTCATTGCTTATTCAAGTATAAGCGTATATATACTATGTTCCCATATAATCATGGGCGTATATATAAAAACTTTTACCCGACTCGCTTCGGACAGAAGATAAGTTTTTATTCTCGAGTCGTAAAACACTCGAAAGCAACGCTAGAAAGTTTTTCAAAATTCCAATGGAAATAAAATTTAACGACATTATTATATAAGTATAACGAGAGATGCTATATAAATGAAGGTCTGTCAATGTCATTATTATGTGTTTTCGCTGGCGTAGCGCGAAAATTTAAGGGGCACATGGTTTACTGCGCACACTCGTGCATGTTATTTGCGTTACGAGTTTGAACTTTAAGCGAGTGTTTTCGAAACTTGCAGTCTCGCCGTCGAGCGTATTATGACAAAGAGTACGTTAATTCTCGAGTTTATTCTATTCGCTAAACCGCGCGCGTTTCGCGAAATACGAATTCCCGGATTTGAAGACAATTATATTTTCTATGTTAATTTTATATTTGCTAACGCTGCATCAGAATTTATACAACCGCACTATACGTGCGAATATAATTTATTTCCGGAAATGCTGTTATTAGATAGTAAAAAAAACTATTAGCGCCGTTAAATATATTTATTAGTAGATACATAACGAAGACGCCGATCGTGCGTCATTTGCTCGCTATGATACGTATATAGAAGGGATCAGCTTTGATGTATAGGTATAACACCTGCGAGCGCAAACTTTTTCTGTTGCCGATGAGCTTTTCGTTATGCGCAGATGCTTTTTCTGACGACAATCGCATCTTTGGCGCAATTAATACTGGATTTCGATTTATTTCTCGTTTGTTAGTTATCGCTTATAGGACATTTTTATTCCACGTGTTTCTGTTTTGTCTGAGAAAATTCAGGAAGAAAGATAAAATTAATTAAAGCCAGTTTCTTCATGTATACTACATTTTCCGACAAATGAGAGAAAAATCGCGTTGCTTGTAAAAAGCTCGATCGAACTTTAAATTCGGATCAACTTCGGCTGTATGAACGTTCTGATCTGCAACACCAAACGACGTTTGTATTTAAACACTGCAATGATTCCCATTTTCCAAGTTTTCTATTAATAATTCTCTTATAATAGCTTATACCTTTGGCCAGATAAGACCTACATTATCACAATTCCGGTTTGACCCTTCAACCCTCTTACACGTAACGAGAATATCTTCCAACTCTATATATTGTGTAATAATATCGTTAAAAGAATGACTGACCTCTTCCCTCGCAGAAAAGACATTTCAATTAAAAAATTACTAGCAAAGAAGCTGCCCTATACCTTTTATAGCCACAGCATCAGAGAAAAAAGCCAGCGGTGCGGCCTCGACGTTTTGACGTATTAAATTAACCGCACTCTTTTAGCCAGCAACGATGTCTGGTATATCGCGTACATCCCTGTCGCGCCGTTTCTTGTCACTCAGGCTCAGCCTCGCCGTGAAAAAGAATATTTAAGTGTCTGCCGAGATAGGCTGCGCGTATATAATTATATCTCTCTCGACTCGACAGGATTTGCCGTGAATGTCAAAGTCCTGCAACGAAAAAAAAGCTTCTCTGAAAATGGAAGTAGAGCTTTTCGGTGTCAAGAGAGGATTTCAAGATCTATATATAAAATCGAGAGCCCTGCTTAATATATAATACCTTGTCTGTGCTTTGCGGAAGCAATTATTTCGAGCGGTATATATCGGCTTACTTTTGTGCGAAATTCGATAAATAAATCAGACGATAGGTAGAGAGAGATTGAGTGAAATGTATCGGGCACTTTTTGTCGATGAACGTTAGGTATATATAAATTGAACGTTTTGCCGCGTGCGATTCAATTTCGCAGATCTGTTAGGAGATTCGCGAAGCGTGTACGACGACTGCAAAAAGCCAATCGATATATGTAAATAAGGCGCGGGGGCGAGATTGTCGATGTGGGAAATTTCTTCTTATATTCAGCCGAGCTTTTCGAGAGATGTTCTTGCTATATTGCTGCTTTGGGCTAATGGAGATAAGGGGGCAGCATCGATGCGGTTAAGTGATTTGGTTCTAGTCTACGACGAGTTTAATATATTGAAAGTGTTTGTCGGTACGTGTTAAGACTCGTACTACTTAATGATTGTCTTAAAGACGTGGTACTCCATAACTTTTACGTCATATTTATTTGTATTAAAGATTAGATCCCGTATACCAACTCCGCAAAAAACCAACTCCGTATATAATTATAAATAATTCACAAGGTGAAATGCTCCTCGGAGAAAACAAGCTTATTATACAACAATTCAAAAAGCAGAGCAAACAAAAAAGCCACAGAAAGACAAGTCAAGGAGCAAAAGCAAGACAAGCCAACTAAGAGCATTAAGTTCATCCCGACGAAACGAGCAGCTGCAGCACCCCAGTACTTTTATTTCCGCGCGGCGACATCTCTTTATAATTTGCTCGACAGCAAGCCGAGCGACGGCATCTTGCGCTGTTCTTCCGCCTTGTCGCCGCGGGCTTTCAGCAGCTGTTTCATGCGACGACCGGACGCGACGTTAATTATACGCTTTAAGTGCAGAGACGTTCATTAACTTCACTCGAGATGCACGCGGGTTTAAAGATCTTATTTTGCTTGTGGTATATCCGCAGGTGGGACTAAATATTAACGGAGTTGAAAGCGTTACGCAGTCGTCTAGCACCAGTGGGTTTTTATATGATTTGTTGCTAATGTCATGACGAGGACTCGTTGGTGGATATTGTTTGCTTTTGATAGTACATACACAGCGTTGCTTATATGTTTTATGGAAATTTGGAACGATGTAATATAAAGTTACAACATTTCTCTATATGAATATAAATTACATATTATATACCGTCGCGCAAGTAGATACGCCCAGATATGGTCAGCCACAACTGATAATCAAAACAGCTGTGTTAATATAACGCTAAAACTAATAAACAAAATATGTTCTAAAAGAAATTCTAGTATTTAAATACACTTATCAACTCTCCGATTTGAGAAGCAACGATAAAAAAAGCGCCATATTGTGTTCGGAGATCTTAATAATTTAAAAGCTCTGTATATACGCGTAACCTTGAATAACGGCAAAAAGTACGTGATGTCAACGGCGCGACCCGCGCGATTTGTTTTCGTGCAGTGTATTATATAACAAACTCCACAGAGAATAATGCGCAAGCTTAATGCGCTGCGATTGATCATTCAGCATATATAGGTCTATAATTATAATTTACATATGCGAATAATATAATATTCATGAAGCCGAGAGAGAGAGAGAGAGAGAGAGAGGCGACGCCGGCGTTGTACACAGAGGCGTTCACTTTACGGCTGCAGACTGTAAATATTTTATGAGCAGCTGAGAAGAAAATTGCTTTTCCGGCGAGCACGAGAGAGAAAGAAGCGACATCATCAGCTGCCGCTTGCGAGCTTGCGCGATTGGATATAACGAGCCGCTGAATACTTAATTTTTTTTTACTGAGAATTAAAACGACTGTACTTATATTGTACAGAAGTTGATTGCGGTAATTTGCGTTGCTAGAGATATTATGCGTTGGTGCACAGCGAAGTGGTGGTCGTTGAAAGTTGCTCTTGAGATTATAGAGTAGAGTTATCTCGTCGAGCGATAAGCTGACCTTCGGTTACAATCGTTATCGAGAAACACTTGATCGATATAAACAGGAATCCAAAAGTAAAGGTGAAAACGTTAAAAGCTAGGCAGTCAAAAAATAATGCCTCGTAATACAATATATATATATAATGTGCAAGCTGGGAAAACTTTACGCAAGCGCTTAAAATATTGAACGGAGTAACCGTTGGGCGCCAAGTGTAGCTAATACGGGAATGTGTATTTGCGTAATGTTCAGTGTCATATGTGCCGTATCTCATAGGAACTCGGCTACGCCAACACAGCGCCAATTGTTTTTTCCCTTTTCATTTTTTCAAAAGCTTAACTGTGTGCAAAGCTCGAAATCTGTTGCGCACACACGTTCCGCGTTTTATCACGTAATATAGAAAGCAATTTTACCGCGGTATTATAATCTTATAATGCTGAGATTATTATGAGCAGCCGTAAAAGTTGGAACACGTATTATCTCTCGGAATTCCGATAGATTTTTTCGTGCAAATATATTTATTTACCTACGAAAGTACAAAAATGAGGCTAGAGAACTTATAGCTTGCTTATAGCTAAAAATAGGTCTCATTAAGAAGACTCTTGCCCCTTTTGCGCTACACTGCAGAAAGAGTCACGTTGCTCGTGAAAAACGTTGTATACCTATATAACACCCAGCCAAAAGATACGCGATGTGTATCTCGTGTCTCGATCAATTAAAATTCTAGTACACACATCAAAATAATAATCGTCGGTAAAAAAACACAAAAAAACAGCAGTAGCAGCACGAGATACAGACACGCCTATCACGCGTATACCTGCAGTAATGTAGTAGAGAGCTGCAGTCTGCAGCGCGTGCGAGCGAACAGGGTGAGTTTGGAATTCAGTCACGTGCAAATCCTGTCCATATTTCAATAACTAATGCAAGCCCACAGCGGCCAGTAGCGCGTATAATAACTGTAGCAGGCGGTTGCCAGCCAGCCAGCCTCGAAACTCACAGTCCAGTCTGAAACTTGTATTTCACGTCTTGTCCATTAGTAAATCGCTTAATCGTCTGTTAACTCCCTAAATTAGCCCGGCAGCCGTGATACACACCGTGAGACGCTTTTCAGCAGCTCTCGTATATACATATTGTGTGCGGGTTTGTGTGTGTGTGTGTGTGTGTGTTGGTATATTCCTGGGAATGTGTTCACGGAGCCGCTAGCAAATACGCGCCAACGGAACGAGCTTGTTGTTGTCGCTCATTTGCATATTATGATCGAGGCTTCGCTGTGCACGAGCTTATTATTACACCCTACGCGCGCGCGCGCGTTTAATATCAATGTGATGGATGTTTATTCTGAAATATGAATTCGCAAATAAACTCTGTTGATTTTGAGTTTTCTGGTCAACTATAGAGAGGCAGTTGTAGCATTATGAGCGGTCCAAGAAGTAGGCTCAACAAAAGGCAGTTTTGGTATAATAGGTGATAAACCACTATTAAATCGCAGGTCAGCTACTTTGTTACCATCTTCCCAGGTCAACTCCTTTGTTATGATAAATCGCGGTCACCGTACGCACAAAACGAAATTAAGTTTATGTGAGACTCGCAACAGTTTTAATTAAAATATTTAATGACATGAGCGTAAAATTTCGATTACCATGCACTTTTTAGAGTATGAGATTCACGGCGTTGCGATGTGATAATAAGCCTGCATGTTTCAATAGATGACACAAATATTAATTGCATATCAACGCCGCGTGATAAATTTTCACTGTTATTTTCATCGGCTACTACTAGATCGAAAATACAAGTTTATAGCAGCTGAATACTCGATCCGCTACCTATAAATTCCGGCGTAAAGATTCTCGCGCATGCAGCGAAAGGCATTTAACGCCGCGCGCCTTGGGATAGAAGCTTAAAAGCGATATTGCGTGTGCCCGGCTATACTGATGCTCATCGGCCAAACTTCTCCAGTTTCTCGTTTGGAGGCGAACGAACAGAGACCGTAAAGTATCAGGTATACATATAAGGGTTGAGTGTATACGATCCTATCGACACCTGCGACGAACGAATCCGCTAATATATATACTACTAATTTGCACGAGAGTAGCATAGAGATTTCGAGGGGCAAAGTATAATAATAAACGTTGGTGGCCTATCAATTTGAATTATGGAACACACAAACCGCGCGCTCTCGTTATTCTTCGTTCTCGAATATCAGTATACAGCTTTATATTCGGCGACACTTATTCCGACGAAATAAACGAAAACATCGCTTTTACAAATAACAAACGGTATTAATTCCGCCAATAAATCCTCGATTAAAGCGGGCGATTTATCAGCGGTGGAAAAAAAAACAGCTCGCACAGTTGAAAAATACATCGATCGACAGGGGTTTTCAATTACCATCCGCATGGATTGAATCCCTCGTGCAAACACTTTCGTATACCCATTTCACTCGGAAACAAGTAAATACACTAGCTATATTTAACAGTCGCCGTATACCTATTCTCCAAGGTCCTACGTGTACTACACTGGCGACAGTCTCTCGCTGATCGGCTACTGCTATCGAGACTGAAACATTTAAACGCGGCGTATTTTCGATACAAGCTCCGTCCATTATATGCTCTGTAGACTGGATTATTAATTAGCACTGATTCGCTCCGGATTTGGAGGATACGCTGATGCTTGTTATTTTTAAATTTATTTTTAACGTTCTTCGCGGTAACCTAATGGATAATTTTTTAATTAGAGTTCAAGGTTTTTTGTTTTTTGAAAACAAGTATAGATTGGCAGGAGGTATATTGAATTTCAGTGTACTGATGATACGTTAAGAGGACGGGAGATTGAACTCAATAACCGTACACGGTGCACGATATTACGAAGTATCATGATAGAAAGTCGTAAAATGCGTGCGTTGATTTTTCCCTTTTACTCCCTAAGCGCGTGCTGTCGTCGATTTTCAAGAAGAGAGACTCAGCGAGTTGTTTTGAAACGGAAACTTTATCTCTTCGAACTAATGGCAGAGTATTGTTTCTCACAAGTATGTTCTTTCGTGTAATAAACATTCTGTCATACACGTGCACACCACCTCGTTATCTCGTTTCCAATTCATTGTCTCGATTATATTAGTTAGTTCATCATTTCCGAGCACCATATTATCATCGTTACAAATCGCTCAAACAAGTACCGCCTTGAAGTACAGCCATGCGCGCAAAATTTCTTCGGTTAATTCGCGACAATTGCGTTGCTGCGAAACCCGTCACGGAAACAAGTTAGTCGGGGTATATCTGAGCTATATGTATAGTAGACTCACAGAGGACAGGGGGAATACGTTCCGTTTCCATTAGGTGATGTATGTGATCCGGATGAAACACGTGAGTATAGGCTGGATATCGACTATCGAACGAAGGAGGCCGGGATGAGATACGTGTATATGCACGAGGGATTTCAAAGGTTAAAAAGACGGAAGATCGTATCGCGGTTGACTGAATGTTTAATTTTGACGATAAGCTCATTGATGTTCATGTGATTCTGCGAGGGTTTTCTCTTACATGGCTATATAATGTGCATTCTTATAGGCGGATAAAACTTACTTTCTTACTCTCTTAAAAAAAATCAGTGAAAATTTCGCTATTTCACAGTAAAAAGTATGCCACTTTTTGAAATAGTGAATATTCACTTGTGAAATAGTACATATTCACTGATTTAATTAAGAGAGTACTGCTTTTAAAAAAGACATATAAAACTTTCTTAATTATAGTGATGCAGTAAACAAAAGTATATTACGTTTTACTTATGCATATGAGTTACGTATACATGTATCAATATATAAATACATGGAAAAAGTGACGATGAAGGCACAACAGAGTAAAGCACTCTATTCACTCTAAAGAAATCTGCCAATTTTTCATATTATTCTTCCTGAAAATACCACATCCGTCCTAGACCAAAGAATTTCCTCTGTGTATCAAATCCGGCTATGATTTTATTACCCGACTCCACGTGCGGAAATGTTTGACAAACAATAAACGTCGACGAAAGCGCGGCTTTTTTGTTCACGAGTACGCCAAAACAATGGATTTTATTAGGCAACCGGTGCAGGGGGTTGTAGCTCTCGTGAACGACCCCGACAATGAAATTGACCCACATTACGTGCTCGCCGGAAAAAAGGGAGAGAGGAGAGTATACGAAAGCCGCGCAGGGGGCGATGAGTTTTTGCTCGAGTCTACGGGAAAAAGCTTTTCGCATTTATCGGATTATTTTCGTGCAGATGTGTCGTGTATTGCTGCTGCTGTTGCTGCTTTATGAAGACTTGAGTTGAGCCATAATAAATGAAGGTCGAAAGGGCTTTTGATTGTAAACCGATTTTTATTAAAAGTGTGTGCGAGCTTTGTGTAATACGTGATAGCTCGACGTTCATTTCGACGTCGATTACTTCATTCGACTGCAGGTTGATGGCTTTATTGCGGAGAAGCTTGGGGATGAGAGATCGTAAACGAGTTATTGTCGTTTCGCACAAGTGGACGATTCGAGAAAACGAGTGCGATTTATATTGGATTTAAACGGCCCTCCAATTGGTTTAATAAAAGATCGCGATGGCTATCGGTTTATTAAGGATTTTATTGCAGCTGTAAAAAAATATTTTTAACATTAATCGCTACTCGTCTTGTATTGTATAGAGGATATACAAACAATTAATATATTGACTCATTTAATCCGCATTACACTGCTTACATTGTCTTTGGTTTCCGAAAGCATCAGACCTCGGTTAATTTGATTTTATTGACTTCTGTATTGCATTAACTCTGATGTAATTTCCGATAAATGCACGTGGGAATGAGGCGTGTTCCTGAGTATACAAGCGATTCTACGAGCAATATGTGCAGAGCATACAATATAACGTAGAATCATTGAAAGTTAATTTGTATATAATACTGTTTTTTTAAAACAATAGTTATTTTCGATTACTCTTTCGATAATATTTTAATAGAGAAGCTAAACTAGTTATGCGCACGTACCTAGAGCATAATATATAAAACAAAAGGGATGAGTCAAGCATTAAAAAGTGTCCCGTATATCTCCGGGGAAATTCAAGGAAAGAGGCGGTGTTTTCTTTAAATAACAGAATATCTTCGTGCAGGTACAAAGTCTCATCACGTCTGACTTTTTCTACTGCATTTCGGTGAACACAAGTCCTAATAATCAACTCGACCTAGTTGTGATTTAAACAATTTAAAAAATCAGCAATCGATTAACTTCGACGTATAATAACGACTTTTCCCATAAAACACACACTGAACAGAAGGAAAGCTACTTAATACCCCTGCAGGCAACATCGATATCAAAAAATTTACTCTGCTGAACCTAAATAAAATCTCACTCGCAAGCATCTCTCCCCCTATAAATCTCTGCTCGAGACACACCTCCCCATCTTCATCGGCCATAAATTCATTATATAAGCGCTTCTCTCTCTTTCTCTCTCTCCAGCACTATACATCACACTAGAGACGCCTATATAAGATATGTACAGTCGCGTAGAGGAAGGGATTCCGAAAACGCGTCGCGGTCTAATCCATTATGAAAACACCGCTGCCAGGGTCAATCCAAAGTGCAAACAGTTGCTGGAAGCTGCAAGTGACTGGCTCTCTTATGCTCCTCGGGGAGATTCGCATAGCCGCAGATATGGATGAGGAGAGCTTTTTCGGTTCGCTCGGGGAATTTTTTCCAGAGTCCCCAGCTTTTTCGGAGATTCTTGATTCTTCGATGTGGTGCATTTTAGATACGGCTGTGGAGAGAGACACTGCGCTACGTGAGGCCTTTTTCAATCGGGCTGTGCGCTATTTCAGAGTATATAGCTCTCGCTTTTTGTTAGCTTACAAATGGATTACTGTTTGAGATATTCTTTTGAAGTTATCCTACCTAGAAGTTTTTCATTTGTGGTGTAAAAAAATCTGCAGTTATTCAGAGTATATACACTTTTCATCCAAGAATAGTCTCTACGCGATCTATATCATTCCAATCCATTATTGCCTGCACAGTTATTTAGAACATTCTCCAGCCGTTTATTATTTATAGGACAATTTCCAGGCGAGATGAATCAAAACACGTTTATCGCGCCTCTTCCTCCATTTTACACTTTATTAAACGCCTCGCACGTTTCCCCGTCGAGTAAATCCGCTTAGCCACTACTGTCTATCTAGCTATAGGCGGAATATATATTATTAACAAGAAAAATCAATTCCGTTCGATCATTTTTAAGCTTACGCCGGCGGCCAATCGCCTGATATTCCAGTCACGCGCTCAATATCCTGATTTCTCTCGCGAAGCTTCTTTCAAAAATGATATATCACGAGTCGAAATTGATTTTTCTCCGACCGTTTGCGCATTTACGTTTATTTCTTTTGTATTGAAAACAGCCTCTAGCGCGCATTAGTTTTATACAAATCGAAAATCGATATACGACGAATACGACTAATCATCGTATGCGCTTTTTTGCATCAGGTATGTATACTGAGGCCGACTGTTGTCTTTTTGTCGAGTTTGAAGCGTCGGCACCTCGGAGGTAAATATAATGTCGCTTTTAAAGTTTTTCCGTTGGAACGAATGCGAATGATAGCTTTATGGCTTTCTGGTATGCATAAATCTGTGCTGGTAGACAGGAGCTGATGTGTATTATAGAACTCGAGCCGAGAGTGTCGTTCTGTAGTTTTTAACAGGGTTCGTCACTTGAATTTTTTATTTTTTGCCGCTCCAGCGGATTTTTTTTTTTCAACGAAACCACTGTGGCGACTGAAAAGATTTATTATTCAGATGTTAAAAACGCGGAAAACATCGGTGAAAATGTTTCAAGCTCGACGAGCACTTTGGCGATTGTTAAATGTATATAGCTCTCTACATTTGACTGTCGAGCTCGATTATTCATTTATTTTCCTCTTATTGTTAGTCGAAATACATTTTTATGTTTTACGCGCTAATTACATTTGTTTCCAGCTTCGACCTATAAATTTCACGAATTTGGACATTGTGGAGAGAATAAAAAATAACTGATGGTCGCGAGCAATGGCGAGAATTCGTGTTCTTACTACTCTTTTATTGTATATATCAGTCTGTGTAATCTCGCATGGTGGCTATCGCGATACTTAAAAATTATGAGATCCGTTGTGAAATGTGCGAAATTGGATGTCTGATGGAGTGTCGAGATAAAATCCATCGTTAATATTTTTTTTTTTTTAAATATATAAAGTCATGTATATGTAAAAATGGGAATTATGGAAAAGCTCTTTTCCTGCTAATTCTATCACTAAAAAATTAATAGTAGAACGATAAAGTTTATGCGAAGTAATCACGCGAGCATCAATGAAAAGCGCTGCGATTTATTATAGCAATGCAGAATTCATGAAGCTGCGTACTTATTATATTCAGTATATATAAAATAAAATTCCACATGCAGTACACGCTGAAAAGCATGCAGCGAGTTAAATCACGGTCCTTATCATTTAATTAAGTCATAAAAATAATTACAAAGATTAGAAAAAAAAAGTATCAACGGAAAGACGCGCATTAGCAATGCAAAGTTAATTCCATAGTTCTCAAGCTCGCTCGTCGAGTGATAAATCAGCGTCTCTGCTATACATTACATATATATATACGTATACGTCGGGCCGCCGTTTAATTCAATTCGCACACAGCCACACATGTGCGGGTATAATTAAAAGCGATTAGAAATAATCACGGTAAATTACCATATCAAAATTGCAATTCAAACTCTACGGAGCCCTGTATAATTTTCCACGCCCGTGCAAGCAAGTGGAATTCGATCAGAGACTTATCGCTTAAAACCCCCTGCAGGACACTATACGCGAGAGAGCCAATGGAGTTTCTGAATTATCAGCGCGCAAGCATTTCCCTGGGGCGTCAAATCGTATACGCGCCTCTCTCTCGGCTGAATCACAACTTTATAAATATGCATCATCAGCCCTACGTATACCTCTGGTGGTTGGAGATATATATTATAATTTCACGGATCGCCTGGCGAATTTTTGGACTGGGTTGTGTCGTGTTTGCCCTTCATGCTACTGCTACTGAGATTGTATTTGAATCGTTGGACGAGCTTGCGCTGTTGTTACATGTTACTACAATGGATCGAGTTTCATGCAACATTTATGCTCTTTTAATTACAGCTCGGTATAAATTTTATGTATAGGCTACAAGAGCTTTGCAGAATATTATAGTAAGCACAATAATTTCACTCGAATTAAGATCGCGCGCTAGTCGTTTCCATTTAATGTACACACGCGGAGATCAATTAAAAATGCAGCACGCGTGTAATTATGCAAAACAGCAAACAAGGACTAACAAGCATTTCAGTTACATAGTAGCAGACGTATACCTACAATGCACACCAGACACACCGTATGCGCACAGAAACTTGTTCCCTGAATACATTTCCATTAAGCCCGGCGATCGATAAGTCAATCGTTAAAATTGACTCCGGCCTAACGACACAAAAAATTGCACATCAGCAAATATTGAGAGGCAAAAAGGACATATAGGCCCTGTGCGGTAATTGCTTTATCAACCCTGTATACACATAATACGATCGTCTCGGCATCAATAGAATACACGTGTGGAGTATCAGAGAAGAGAAAATATTTGCGAGACACGCGTATCGCACCACCTGCAACTAAGTACAGTATAACCTAATCGCCGAATAATGAGCTCCTCCTATACTCCTACTTCCGCCTATACTCCTTGTTTCCATATATATACTCATATAATACACTCCCACTCTAATTAGAAAGTTCAGTGGGAATTCGTCATTCACCTGTGGCAGCTTTTTTCGTGCTTCCGAGTTTGCCTCCCTCGTATGGCTTCTTTTTTTTCGCGGGGAAAAAGCTGCGAATCGCGTGCAGCTGATAGTCATCTGACGTGGTGTAGCTGCACGCATTAGTTGGAAGCTTTCGTTCTTTTTTTTTGTTCCGTATCTCGATTAGTCGTCGTATACGTATATACAAAACAGGATTTCCGCTTTGATATAATACTGTGATGCGGTGAATTTGAGAGAAAGACCTTGATTATATGACGCGTGCGTAGGAAAATGTAATCGAATGCATTCTATACTAATGCAGCTCAAAGCGAACGGTATCCGACACTTTGATTATATAGATTTTGATATGCCGCGTATATTATACACAATTAAAAATACAACCTCTGCTCACGGCGTCGGAAATTAATACAATAATATTCCGGGAAACACACTGAATGTGACATCATCATGATTGTTAGCCGGAATTGGTGGGCGCTGCACACGCCGCGTTATATATTATTGACGCGTGTGTGATAAATTCGCTTTGATCGTGCTCTGATAAATTTGACGCGAACATAAAGCATGCAGATTTCGCGATAGATCTCTCTAACGCTCGGGAATTAAAGAGAAGCCGAGCGTTTATTTTTCATGCGAAATTAATCGAGCTTCGAGCCGTACTTTCATCCTGAAACCTGAAAAATTGCCTCAGTGATGATCGGGTCGCTGGGTTATTTCGAAAAAGTTAATTACTCGATACGGTGGCTGTGGTGACGATTACAAAAACGCTTAAGCCTTTAGTGCGCGAAATAAAGGTTAAATTAATAGCGCTAGATAGGACACGGTTTTTAATTAAATACCTCGATGCAGTGCGTTTACATATATAATACATATACAAGTTACGATTCTCGCTATCTTTAATTAAAACTTTTTCGATTTGAATATCGTGTATATAAGAACTCCGCGCTCGATGTCATCCGTGCTACTAAAAAAGGAAAAATCCCAGTCGAGACTTTCCTCCCCAAAAAGTTATCAAGCACATGTCAAGCAACTCGCTGCTCTATTTTCAACTTAACAACCTCGGCCTCTAGCAATTATCAAGAATTTATATCACTTCTGTGCACCAGACTAGATACATAACTCGAGGCTTGCATTGTCATTTTTACGACGTCTGCTCTTCCGCCGCTCGCGTTTACATTGCTATTGTTGCGCGAAAAAGATGCTTTTGTCGACGGGAAAACGCGTCGCTACTGAAACAACACACAGATGTGGTCCTCGAGCCTTTGATAAACCTAATAAAGAAAAAAACCGGGTCGGCCGCGGGAAAGCTATTCCAAGGGCTCAAAGCGCCATTGGGCATTAGCCGCGCATTAGCACACATGTGTTGCTCTGGCTTGTGGTCGTGTGATATACAGTTGTGAGAGAAAGAAATAGAACTTATTACTACGAGTAAAATTTGCGTTGCGCAAGAAATACTTACGCAAGGTTAATGGGCGCTGTATGCGAAAGGGAGAGAGGCGGCTTTGTTAGGAATGTGCTGTAATAATACTAGCTGCGAGTGGCCCACTCTACTGCTCGGCTTTTTGGAGGCTTAGACTTTGTTCGGCAAGTTTGTTAGGCTGCGCTATGCTCGAGTACTGGTATACTTCTCTACCTGTGGTTTTGTGAGTTGTTTTGTTCTTGAAAAAAGATTTTCTTTGAGGGTTTATTGATTTTTATGAATTCACTTGCTGTGTCGTGTTTCTTTTTTTTAGAGAGATATAGTTTTTCTATTTTATATTTCATATATCTAATACTATTTTTTTTAACATACCCACCGATTGTTTTCAATAAGAATTGAAACACGAGACACTGTGCAATATTCTTTTTATATATTGTGAAAACAATACGCTTCGGTGGCAATACTGAAAAATTCCCAACAAATATGATATTCTAAAACATTTCTCCATAACAATCCCACTTTCATCAGAACCCGTATCGCTGCGTTTTATCTTCTCAAAAAAGAAAAAGCCTGGCAAAAACAAAAAACGACAATTGTGGCCTTTCCTAAAATTTACAATCGCCAAGGCAATTACTTAAGCGAAGAAATAGCGCTCGCAGAGTGTATGAAATCCCAAGATAAACGACGGCGACACACGAACATCAAAGAAGCCACAAAGACCGCGTATAACTTTCTCCGCAAAAGTCTTATGTGTATACTCTCTGATAAATTAACCACTTTACTTTCCGCGCCCTCTTTAGTCACAAAACTCATTGTGTCCCATTCGTCGGTTATAACTTATTTTCCGTACACTGAATCAAACAGTAGCGCAATGATAAACGCAAACGCTCGCTATTGCTATTATTAAATTAAAAATAACAAGACTGCATCAGATCTCGTGACGTACTCTTTTGAGCGTCACGAAAGTCGAACTGCGCGCTGCAGCCATTAGTATTATTGCCGTTATGCTCGACGGAAAAAATGAAAGCAAATGCAGAGTAGTCGATTAATACGTAAACACACACACACACACATGAGGTGGGGTAGCCGCATTGTTTCGAGCTTTAGCCAGTTTTTCTTCGTGCGAATATTACGCCCGGAAAATATCGCCGGAATAAAACTTGTTCCCGTTTCTTTCATTCGCCACCGCAACGCAGATTAAAGCTATATAGTATATACGCCTTCTTGCTTCTTTATGGAGCTTTTTGCGCCGAGAGAATTGATTTACGGCGTCGCGCGACTTTATGTGCACGTGTGTAATTTGGGTAAACTGTTAAGACTCCGCGGATTAATAAGACGTGTGCGGGCAGTAGTTATTATAGCGCTTTAGCACCGGAATTTATATGTACCTATGTATACGCGTACGGCCGAGCAAAGGCTATTGCAATCGTAATGACGGTGTTATATATTGCGCGGCTTTATGAAACTTGGATGAACGAGTTTTAATTTTATAAGACGGCGAGAACTGACCTATTGCGCTAATTTCAGAAGCGTTTTCAATCGAGAATTTTCAGGACGAGCATCCGAGTAAAGTTCAAATACATATTCATCAATGTCTGACCAGTGCGCGTCTGTAACTACTTGATAACGCGGCTGTGGCTGTGAATACATTAAAATTCGAATAACGGTTATAATTTCAGTTATTAATGATTTGAAACTAAAGTTGCATTCGAAGTTGGCGAAGCTATTACCGGGAAGAACGTTGGTATAATATATGGATCCGTTTTATGTTAATACATAGGGATAACACGGTAAAGGTAAACTTTATCTCGTAATAGCGAGGAGCTTTGCGCTCGGCGTGCTGCTGTACATATATCTATACAAGTATAGTCAAAGCAACGAATAATTATTCAGTATCATTCACTTATATTTATCCAGCGATTCTAAGATAAATTTTCTCCTTATCAGACGAAACAATGGAATATAATTACGAGAGTCGCTGTAATTAAATTCTCACTTTATTGTTTGAATTCGAGGATATTACAGTGTAAAATCATTCATTTAAAATCATCATCGCCCAGAGCCATATAATAAGCCAACGTATATGTATGATATAACAAGGCAAGACCAGTTTTCCACGAGCATAGTTCGAAATCTCACGCCCGCATATATCCGTTGCACGTTTTCCTTGCATCTGCTCTCGCGGGACCGCTCGATAAACTCGGAGTAACGACACGATGCCGGCAAAATAACGATACCTCCGGGAAGCTTCGCGAGTGTGAAAAAAAAAGAAAACGTGAATTAACGATTTCGTCGCGGAATTACGGAAAATATAAAATCGATCGAACTCATTTTCCCGGAAAAAATATAGAGAGGAGTCCATAAATATCTCGACTCCCCCATTTTCTTTCAGCTACTGTCCTCGCCTTCCAAGTATATTTCACTTCCAACTGGCAGAGCTTACGCTCTGGGAAAAGAAGAGGATAGCCAGATACACATCTAGAAACATCTTTAGAGATACCCGAAATCACATCACACAGACACAGAGACAAAGTATTAGTCTGGCCAAGATAAAAGCCAACAAAAGGTAGCCTGCGACGTTAAAAAGTTATCCTCCTCCAAAAGCAAGCAGCGCGAGAGACAGAAGGAAAAATATATATATGGATCCGCTCCCTCGTACAAAAGTATACAAATACAAATATAACACGAGGAGGTATATGAGGAAATCTTTTAAAATTCGCCAAGAATTGTTAAGAAATGTCAAATTTTCAAAATAGGAGCTCATCTTTTTAGCCCGATTTTTTTGTTCATTATGTCATAAAATCAACAAAAAAATTGGGCTAAAAATTGTGCTCCCATTTTCTGACCCTTCTATAACTGCCGATTTTAAAAAGATTTCCTCACATAAGCTTTGACTCGTCTCTCGAGTATAACGGAATGTACTAGAGACGTACAATGGTATTTCGATTACCGAACTTATTCGTCGTCGTTCCGTGCCATTTCCCTCGGGATAAGTCTCTCACGGCTACAAAAAAAAACGTCGATCTATACATGTGTGGAAAAAGAGACAGAGAAAGAGCTGGATGAGAAACATTCGCGCGACAGTCTCTCGAGAGACAAAAGCGCATAAGACACGATTCGCGCGGCGGGCGTTAAACGCTTGATGCACATGTATATATATATAGGCTTGAGCTTTGGTCGAAAAGTTTACGGACGACTAAAGCTCGCTATTAGCGCCTCAACGAATTGCGTCGTAAGGGATATTATTGCGTACATATATATAGAACGTTATGAAATGCAATTACAGACGCGCTTCTCCTTCTTTATAGTTGGTGTATTTTATTGTCGGATATATCGCTCCTTCTTTATCGTCGGCGTATTTTATTGCCGGTCAGCGCGCAGCTTTCACTGCTTTTTGATGGATGAACTATGAAAATTTTATAAGCGCAGTCTGGCAGTTGCGGTTTTAGTTTTATAGGGATGAGACGCGCGGGAGTTTTTGATTAACTCGATATGCGGTTTAAATGTATTAAAGCAAATAAATGTAGCATCTTCGATCCGTCCAGCGGTTCAGCTTTTTATTTATTAAAGTGCTTTATTAAAAATCGAGTGTATCCCCGTGGAACGTAAAATTTTTACGAGCTACAATATCTATACATCATATATCGCTATAATATTTACGTTTTTCATTAACCCGGGCGATCGGCCCCACCTCTGTGTGTGCTAATGAAAAATCATTAACGTCCGACTTTTCAATTACAAGCGTCTTATTTATAGAAGGCGTTAAACAATTCCCCCTCGGTCTTTACGACGTATATACTTCGCACAGGCTTTATTGCGCTCAACGCGCTGCTCTCTCCAGAGTATATATATATGACACACTAAGAAACAGTATATCACGTGCTCTATACAGCGCAAGTCTGATGCCCCCTTTTTTTATTCAAAGGTAGATACGTTCTAACCCCTTTTTTAACGAAGCCGACGTGTCTCTCTTTCTCTTTACGAGCGCTATACTCTCGAACTTAAAAGCCGATACGACGTCGAAGAGGCGTGTGTCGCGTATTATGGGATTTTAATGACTTTTGCGCGAGCTTTTATTGCTAAAGCTCCCGCGACAAAGAGCCAGTGCGGGAAAGGAATAATCGAGCAGCGAATTAAATCCAACAAAGAGAAAGAGATCAGAGAGAGAGTGAGGGAAAGTACGTGCACTCGATGCGAAGTTCGTTAATGAATCGCGATGCAGTTGCGGAGGAAGTTGTTTGAAGCATCCCTCTATTGTACTGTAGGCGGTGGGAAATTGAATGAATTTTCGGACGGGCAAATTATGCTCGTATATGTGGGTGTGGGTGATGGAAAACTCGCCTCGAGAGTTTAAGCTAGCTAAAAGCGCCGCCGCTGCTTTATCGAGTTGTTTATTTGCTGCTTCAAATACTATCATATAATATGTGTATGAATTAAGTCGTGAAAAGTTACTATTAATTAAGGAAAAAATTATTACTCTGGAACTTTTGCATAGACCGCATCAAGAATCGAAAATTGAAGTTTCCCGCCTTTTCCTACAAAAACTTTATCCCTTGAGTTCGAGACGAGACTATATTTTGTATAATATGTATATAATATATGCAGGTAGCAATTTTAAAAGCACTTATAATCGCTGGAAGTTGGAGAAATGGAGTTCTTAGAAAAATAAGTTCAAACTTTGCAATATTGCGTCCTTGCGTTAGCTTCGCTTCGTCAAAGTGCACTCGTATCCTGTGCTTTTCTCGCATCTGGTTCGAAGATAAGAATGGAAATTTGAAATTCAAAATGTCAGCGACACGAACGCGAGTATTATGCTTCTACAATTGTCACTTTCTCAAACTTCCTAGAAAAGTCCATTGAAGTATATATATCGCGTATAGAGGTCGTTCCTCATGCGCATTATCCGCATATGTTTATAACTAGAAAAAATTAGCATACAAATTCCAGTCGAAAAGTATTCTCCTCTATACAGCAGGATTGCTAAGTACATACGAGATCAGAATTATATATCTCGTCGTTATACGGCGTCGTTTCGCCAAAAATGCACGAGAGAGCACATCCTTTCGCTCTAATGAAAATTCTCTCGTCGCCCCTGAGAATGCTCTTAATTTCAAAGTGCGCCTTATGCAAAACAGAACCGCCTCGATTGAAATTCGCCATCAATTTATTATTCCGTTATACTTTCGAGGAGGCGCATTAACCCGCGGTTTTAAAGCTGCTCCAGTGGTGTGTCTGCTCGTAAATATACCTATAGAAAGATTAAAACCTGAGCCGTGTGCGTAGCATTGGCGTCGGTGGATTATGTATCGTGATATTTGCGCGAGAGGGAAACGTCGAATACAGGCTGCAGCTTCGTCGGTCTGATATTCTCTTCGAGTTGCGTGCATTGTGTGAAAAATAGACAAGGCGCCGTTTGGAGCGTTTGTGCGTAGGAGTATTGAATAGCGAGTACGTGCGATATGATTCCGAGAATTAAATCATTTGTATGGTTAACGTGTCTCATTTGAATATGATAAGGTGTGGTTTTAATGTTAGTGTTATCGACTTTTTCTCTTGCACGCAGTAGAAAAGGGTTAGTTTTTAGTCAGGCGTATAGTATATTATAGAACTTATAGAAGTTCCCTTTTTCAACAAAATATTTAACTAATATACAAGGGTTCTCCGAATCTCCACAAATTCAAAATCTCGTTCGTTTTTAGTATATTAAAGTACTGAAGTTCTCAATAGGTATGGCTTCTTTTTAAAAGCGGTAAAATCGGAAATACTGTGCGACCACCATGTTCTATAATTAAGGAAAAATCCTGGGCATACATAGAGGCACGTTTTATCAAAGCAACTCTATTTTAAAAACGTGCACGTTAATTTCGTCGATAACGAACTTCTGACATACATATATACACGCATGCTGTATGTGCACATGCAGCGTCAATCCTTTTACTTTAGTAGTATTGCGATACTTGTGATTGCGTTTTTTATACGTATTATATACAACAGTAGAGTCGCTTGCAGCTCTATACCGATATTCTTTTGGTTCTTTAACTTTGCTGCTAGGTGTTCAGCTGGACGACGACTTGTGGTCTTCCGAAGCATATCGTAAAATATATATCAGATAGTTCGAGTAAAAGCTTCGTGAGCCGAGTTTCTAATCAGAGTCGCAGTTCCGCGTCGCAAAGTTAGAGAAGCTAGTCGATAGAAGTTTCGAAAGTTTGCGAAAGAGGAAATTCATGCGGAAGAGTCAATGTTCGATCCAATCATTGTCCTATTAGATTATTTTTACAATTTAAACGATACTTCGCAGCGTTGCATCGTGAGATTTGGATTTCGAATTATTATCTAACAGTGTGATAATAAATGGCTATCTAGTAAAAATATAGCCTACGACAGTCAGCAAACAAGAAAGCCAAAGAAAGTCTAGAGGTGCCAAGGCGAGCTTTATATAGAAATGACAAAACCATCGGGCGAAAGCTCATAAAAGCAACAGAGAATGAAAACAAACGGAAACGTGCACACACTGTAAAAAACTTTTTTTTTTCATTAAAATCGTTCACTTCCAGTTCAAAACACCGAACAAACAACGCTCAAAAAACAAAGCAAACGTGCAAACTGAAAAAAGCCACACGGCAAAAAGTCCAGTTGAAACTCGGCCCGTAAACACAGCGAACAAATCGAGCGGAGCAAAGTAAGAGGTAGCCGTGCTCGGAGCCAGTAAATTCTACGGGATTCCGAAAAAGCGAGTGCCGACCAAGAGAGAGAGGGAGACAATACCCCATCCACTTGGAGCGATCAAACAGAAAAAGAGCGGCCTGAGTCACTCGTTCCGTTCGAAAATCGTAAAAACCGATCCAAGCAGACGAATCGCTCTCCTCGGAGTTTGGCTCGTCAATTTCTTGGTCGCCACGGCGATGCACTCGTGCGGCTTATCGTCACCGGGGACAAAGATGCTTTGTCAGGGAGAGCCTCGAGGGGGCCGACGTTATCCATCTCTCTGTCCTTTTCGGATTTTTTGGGCGGAGCTTTTGCTTCAAGTTGGCGTGGCTGAGCTTTTGAGTATAATAGGCCAGAGCAGGATACCTACTGATGAACTGCGCACGGTGATCTTTTACCGTGAGAGAGTTTATGTGAAAATGGACGATTAGTGGTGAGTTTGCGTGCTCGTGATGTTTCGTGGGAATCGCAGGTGGCTGTTGTTTCATTTGCTTTTGATAATACCGCAAGTGCGGGTGTTTTCTTCGGGTGCTATACTTTTGTACATTATTTTCGTCAGGGTTATACTTGGCCAAGAGGTAATACGCTGAATTCGCTTTTGTTAAACTGGCTATTATCTCATAGCGACAAAATGATCTGAACATTTTTTACACTACTCCTGAGATGCTCTAGAAACCTATAACGTGGTTTAAACAATTTAAAAAGATTCTAAATACGTGTAAAAAATGCAAATTAAAGATACACTTCTAATATTACATTTCTTTAACTTTTGAACGATAAAACTGTTATAAAAAAGTTTGAAGCCAAAATTCAACAGTCATGAATTTGAAATTATCATACAACCTCCTTAAGAAGTTTTGCTGAAATGACAAACTGTATTGGGCTTGTTGGAAAATTATATTTTAGAGCATGATATCGAATGTCTGCTGAAAATACGAAGCTAACAACGACTACTTATTTTCTAAACAGTGTGTCTCAAAGTTTCGTGGTAAATCTCTAAAGCCTCCCCAGTAACTCAAAAGCTTTGACTAGATTGTTTAACGAACCATGCAACAGCAGCGACTTTCTGTCTACTTGTACTTTAATTATAGCTATGGTCTCGTATTATACAGTAGATCAACTTTTCAACTTTCTAAAGTTTCTCCAAACGCCAGACTTTTATAGGATTACACTGGTAGTTAAAAGAGTGGACTTATTAAAAGTGCATTATTAGTGCAACCCTATTACACTTGTTAAGCTAGTGTAAGTTGTTTCTGTCCAGTAAGAAAATCCTTTTAAAATAGTAATATGGGGTATTTACCGCGAAAATACAGTAGTCTTCTATAATGACTTGTCTTTTTCACTGGTATGCTTACACGCAAGTTATTTTCGTAAATTTAATCACATTTACGAGTTATGGCAACTCACGCACCAAATAAATGTTATTGGCGTTCAAATCATGCAAACATCCTTATCATCTTCTCTACAAAACTCGATACATCTTCATAATCCCAGTAACAAGTAAGCGAATGTAAAAAGTAGTAGCATCTATTGCTGACTTCAATTTAAAAAAAAATTCTTTTGATTAAAAATGTGAATGTTTGAGAATAACATAATGGTCCACATATCATCGTACAAGTAGTCGATGTCTGAATACTGTTCCATAATACATGGAAAAAATTTGAATTTACTTTGCAGATAACAGGTACCCATTGTAATGCAACACGAAGTAAGTCCATTTTAACGGCTTCTAAGATTGCCAGTTTGAAAGATTGCTTCTGAAAATTTAAGAATATCTAGGCAAGGTCACGGAAAACACAAAAATCTATTACGTTTAATTGAACTAATAGCTTTCAATTATTTTCAAGAGATTCTACTTTGTAAAGTAATAGCTCAATATAAAGACTAGATGTAAGTCCATTTTATGGGCTTCTAAGGATAAAGAAGCTGTTAATGTCAGTTTGAAAGATTGCTCCCAACAATCTAAGAATACCGAGTGAAGATCGCGGAAGAAGCAAAAATCCGTTAAACGTCAGCTGTGATACTTCAATTATTTTCCACCAACATTATTTCACTCTGTGTTACAGCAATAGTGTCCCGTATATATACTAGTTCAACGGCTGTCAAAACATCCCGCGAGAACTTTTCTCCGCCACATTTCAGGCAAAACTAATGTGTTTTGCAATTCGTAATCGATACCCCTTCAACTCGCTATATCGATAGCTTCAGTGTCCTCAAAGCCGGAGTTATACGGTTGACCTATTTCTCTGCTGAATTTTTTCGAACGTGGATTATGCAGACCATTACACGCTTGACTCTTGCAACAAAAAGCATAGAGCTTCGAATTTAGACAAACAAAGGCACGTTTGAAGTACAAAGTATTTCAATATCCGCGTTTCAATACTGTCACGCGGAAAAGTCTGGTTAATTTCCTACGGTTCAGTATACAGTTCACGCAAAAAAGAAGATAGGCCGAACAAATCCAATCGTGCATGACGACACGATCATTTCCTGCCCGATAAAGTGCCACATATACAAGCCACTACAACAGCATCATCCTCCTAACGCTCTATTGACATTTAATTTTCGTTATCAGCTCGCGTTACACCCTATAGCTTCTCTCTTACGCGCGTGCGAGCATACACACACCTCACAGCATTCCATGCCATAACTTACGCGCCTACGTATAAACCATCATAAACGACGGCGTTGAGCAGAATAAACGGTATCGGTGCAGTGCGTCCGAATTATATACGGGAAACATATCGACGGATTCGGACAAATTCCGCTGGGAAGAAGACACTGCGCGCATATAAAGACAAGATTGATGAGACTGCCCGCGGCAGCTTCGATAGATCATTAATAATATTTACGCTCGGCAAACTAGCCTCAAGAGTCTGTCTGTGTTGTGTGTGTGTGTGCAAGTACGGCACAATATGTGCTCCGGAGTCTCCGCGGGCAAGGCTCTCGGATTACTACTCGATAATAGCTAATATCGCGGCCCAGCGCCGTTGGCGTTAATAAGAGACGATATTCCAGCGGCTAGAACGTGTGTGTGTGTCTCTCTCTCTCTATGTGAGGGGACCTATATCTGATATTGCGAATGACGACGAAGTTTCGAGATTGTCGTGTGTATAGCTATATGCAGTTGAGCTTTCTGAGGGGAGTATATATCGGATTTTGAACTGAATTTTTCTCTGATCGTTGCCGCAGTTTTATTTTTTCTGTATACGGATATAGCTTCAACATTTTTTTCCCAATACGAAAGTTGATCTAGTCAGGTATTTTCTTTTTGAAAACTTTGTGATTTGATGAATGAATGTGATATAAAAAAATAATTTCCCATCTTTCACCAAATATATTCCCAAAGCCACTGAAAACACGTCACCGTATAATCCACGCGAGCGCGTCGAGTTTCGCGCTTATTATTGAATAGTTTTATGGCTCATCGATTTGTCATCGATCCCAATTAAACCGCGAGCTCGACGTTTTACGGCGCCTCTCTCTTCGCTGCAGCACGCGAGAAACAATATTTTGTTAGCGCGTATACGAGAGAGGACAATGAAAAACGAACCCAGATGTATCACCTGCTATATATACAGCGCGCGGTTGCAAGAATGAAAATAGAACTGCTCTCGCAGCTAGCGTTCTGGAATTTCTTTGTGCGCGCGGATTATAAATTTTCAATAATAGAATCTATATCCGTTACTCGAGAGGAAGCTCTAATGCGCGCCTGTCGATGGAGGCGATACGTTATATCTGTAAAATGTGAAGGGAAGCTCGTGTAATGGTTTTTACGAGGGAGCTTTCTCTGCAGGGAGAATGAATGACGATGATTGTTTTATAATTCGATATAAGAAACGGGAATGTGGTATATGAGGACACCGAGCAGTGTAAATTTAATTCAATTAATCAATCAGCTGATTGCATATCTTCCTCGATCGAGCACATAATACGGCTTCCGGATAAATCGCACACAAAGAGCAAGGTCAATTATGCCTGATGGACCACCTTATAAGCCTTCCCTTGTGCGATTACTCTCATCCCTCGGGCAACCCATTGGTCCTCATTAATCCTTCATTATATCAATCAAGACAGTTCGAAGATCGTCAAAAGATGCAAACGATGTGTACAAATAATCGTCCCCGGGATATCGATCACGGTTCGCTAGAATCTAATCCAGTGCTTTAGTAGAGAAAAAAAATACGAAAAGAGCCGATTTTGGCCGGTGCAGCTCCGGGAATCTATCGGATTACCCAAATGGAGTCGGAGACAATCCGCGAACGGCTAATCCGTCCCTCTAATTAAGTCTCGGAGCAATATCTTCCCGAGTGGCTCTTCATTATCCGGCTTAGGATGAGCTATATACATAGTGCAAAAAATCTCGAGAACGCAGCCAAGAAAAAAAGTTAAGACAGTAGCTGAGAGAAGCTTACCCAGCTTGACGTAGCACGTGTTGAAGAAGTCGGGCCCCAGCACAACGCTGAGCAAACCCAAGGTTCCCTGCGGGAACTCGGTCAGGAGGAAGAGCAGTAAAACGGCGAGTAGCATTTTGGTAGTGCGATCGGTCTGCTTCTCCTTGTCCATAAGTCGAGATGCTTTGCGCTTGCGTTTCTTGCTCTCAGCCAGGTTGATCGACTCTTCCATTTTGACCATCGTCGTGGAGGTGAGCTTTTTACGGCGTTTCTTGGCCTCGACCAGCGCCATAATAAGCCGCAAGCTGAGAATCGTCAGAGCAACGCATGGGATGAGCTTGATGACAACGCTGTACATCCAGAAGTTCATCTCCTTGAGGCCGTTCTGAGCCGACTCGGTAAGCGCGACGAAGTAGAGGGTCGCGTTGTTGGTATCGGCGCCGCTCGACTGCAGATAGGACGACGATGTGTTGGTCAGATTGACCTGACGATCGTTGGCGTCTAAGGTGACATTCTTCGAAGTGACCTCCGTAGTCACGTAGAGCGGGAAGCATATCAGCGGGCAGATGACATAGGCGGCGACGATCGCCATGATCGTGCGGTTGTAGCTGCACCACTCGCGATTCTTCTGAGGATGAGCGACCGCAATGTACCTCCAAACGGCCAGCGTGACCGTCAGCCAGATCGAGATCGTGTGAAAGACCTGAGCGAAGTTGGAGTGGAAGAGTACGAAGACGGTCCAGGCGTAGCTGTAGGTCTCGCGTTTCGGCCGATGGTAGAGATACGAGTGGACGGCGTAGGGTATGTACTCGATCATGACGAGCATGTCGGCGACAGCGAGACCCGTGAGTATCGCGTTCGTCGGTGATGACATCTCGCGCCGGGTTAACACCGCGATGTTCAGCCCGTTGGCGATCGAGCCGAAGATACAGACGAGCAGACTCGCCCAGCCGTGGATCGCCACGTAGCTCGTGTGGAAGCTGTCGACACCGCTGCCGCAGGTGAAGTTGTAGCCTGCGCTCGCGTTCGACATCGCTGCAGTCTATATTAGACAGTCTCTTTTTAATTCTGTAATCGCACACCGCTATAATGCACACTATGTCCCGCACACTTGTCTCGCGTGCTGAGCCATTACCTCGACGGAACGAGCAGTAGCAGCAGCAGTAGCTTCATCACTTCGAGTCACTAGTCCCGAGGTATTCGGGTGGACCACGATCATCTGCCGGTATGCTCGTTCTTCCGGGCGGACGAGCCCGGCAATGAGCCGTGAGCCGCTCGTTCATGAGGGGGCGGCTGTACTATATATAAGGAAGGTATACACAGTAGTACGGCAGTAATGTTGACCGGAGTTCTGACAGAGTATATACACGCGCTAAGAGAAGCAGAGAAGGACTGTCGACGCGGCGAACGGTATCGCGCGCGGGCGTCGAATGACACGAGTACGCCGAGCGCCAGGCGGGAAAAGTCGTTCGAGGCGGCGCGCGCAAGCGCCTTCCGTAGGTGGAGAGTAGTGGAAACGGCGGCGGCGGCGGTGCGTGTATACTTACCTCCGGCATCAGTCGGCGCACGATCTCGCCGTCGTCGTAGCGACGCTCTCTCCTTTATGATTTTTTTTTCTTTGGCACTTCCTCGTGTTTTGGAGCTTATTTTCAGTAGGTATGATGCTGAGCAGTTGAGCTGCGAGGGTTTTACATTTTGGTTGGGGTTCGAGAGGATTATTATCCATTGTAACGTATGCGGATTGCATTTTTTTTCTTTGCAGAGATGCGGAAATATTCGCGTGAAGTTGTTGGAGGGAGAGACCTTGCGTTAGTCTTACATGGATTTTCAATTTCGCTCTGTGGTGCGTTCGTAATAGCTCGCATGCTTTGTGGAAATCGTTATCTTTCTCTGAGGGTGATGAACAGTACCTTATTTGACGACGATGTACCTATACATCAGATGGCATTACAATCATCGCAGAGCTTTAAGAAAATAATTGATACGCCTACATTTTTCCATCTCCACACTGTCAGAGTCAACTTGCTCACCGATGACGAGCCATCAGATAACAGCCGTATATATACAAACACAACCACGGTGTCCACATGTTTCATCGATTCTCGGGAAGGGTCGATCTTTATCGGCGTCGCGACAAAAGCCATTCAGCCCGAGCAACATACTTATACAACCCACCGGCCAAACAATGCACTCGGTACATCAGCCAGCAGTCTTATCGTTCCCCTCCAAGACTTCCTGTTCTTGCGTCTTTCTCCCTGATTGTACTAGCTCCTATCCTAGCCAATTTCTCGGAACTGTCGGCGATAATTAAGTCCACGGGAATGGCGTTAGGGATTGCGCTTTATTCTAGCTCGTTATAGCTACCAGCAGAATTCGAAGAGATGCATAGTCGTTCTAGTTGAAAATACACTTGATGTGATCGTATAGCTCAAGTTTATAGCTACTCGTATAACCGCCTTTCAAGGTCCAGATAATAGGTAAATAGCGAATTTGTTAGTGTATATAGGTATAATCAAAGGAAACGATCGAGTCGCACGTACTGATGTATGTATAATATACTATCCTATAATTAACGAGATTATTTATTCTTCTACCTGTGACTTGCGCTCGTAAATTTCTGCATTGACGATACACGCATGTGTTATACCTGAATCGAAAATAAACAAGGGTGACCCGCGTTTATAATGCACTTTCGCCGCGTAATTTACTCAATCAAAACATTCGAACGCATCTCGACATTACGCGTGCATTATGCTACACAGAAATGGAGAAAGAGAGAGAGAGAGTCTAATTGGAGAGTTTACGATCAATTACGGATAAAAGCTCCAGCCTATATTTTATAAAAATACGGTCTTCCTATTTAGCTTTGCCGTGGGAATAGTGATTAACGACTGTCCATAATTACCCGTGGCTGTATTTATTTTGCATCGCATTATACTCATGTTGCTTTTTCGTGATAGAAATGCATATACACGGACAGAGAAATAGTACATTTTTCACGAAGAGTATGGGAAATTAATATAATACCAATACCAAATAAAATATATCAAATGCATGGAAACGTGGCCAATTCCCAAATACCTAACAATTCCACTCGATTTTTTTTTACTCTGCTCTATAATAATCTTGCATTGATCAAGCGGTTCGAGTAGTAAAACACCGAGAACCGCAAGACAAGCCTCGTTCAAATACTGTCTATACGTTATATTGCACAAAGCCAAACTTTGCGATACATCCGAAAAACAAGCTCGCAGTTAATTCGCCATCCTTCGAAATACCGGACGCTGCAGGCAGCGCTTCGATAGCAATTCCGCGGCTTTGTCAGTAGACCATTAGTCATTCTCGAGAGGAAAATCCGCCGCACGCGCCTACATTCGCGTCAGCTATTTTTATATCCATATCTATACCCTTTCACGAAATTCGAATCACGTTGTCCGGTGCGGGAAATATGAAATAATGGTTAATCACTCTATATATGACGGGCTTTAAACGGCCTTTGATCAGGGCCTCTATCTATCTAATGCATAGTGTCCTATAGCGATAATTGCGGATTATGGCTAAAGTTTGTGTATGTGTGTGTGTGTGTATGTGTGCGAGTGAGAGAGAGAGAAAGTATGACGACATCACTTGCATATCAAAAGGGACCGGAAGCCGTCTCTGCTGCGCAGTGGTCTGAACATTGCTGATCAAAGTAGATTCGTGGAATCCCTATATTGGAGAGTTCGACGAAATTCTGTTTTCACGTTATTCGACCTTGTTCAAATTTTGAAATTGTATTTTCTTTTTATTTCGTTATTTTATGCGACTCCTGTCATTGCATTCTTTTCGGAGCTACTTTCCTGTCGGCTATTTTCTGTCCTTCAGACTCCATGAATTTTTACATATTTTATAACATATTTTATAAGTTCGTCGTAATAAAGCTCGAAATGTTGTAGGTAATCGGAAATATTAAAAATTCATTTCTGTCCTCATTGTGTTCCAAGCGCATCGAGTGCTTTGGGTCAGAAAAATTCATAATCCTTTTCGGAGAATTTCTTAATATTCATCGCGGGTATAGACGTATTTCAAATTGAAATGCCAGTGTTCTATAACGTTAAAATAAAAATATACACTAAAGTTAATTAACTTTATAGGTTGCGAAACTAACGAAACTATCTGAAAAGGATATATATTTTTTTTAATATAAAATATCCATTTCGAGAAATCGTAAAACCAATCCTTTTGCTCGCGAAATATAGATGCGACTAATAATAAAAAAAAGATATATTCGTCGCCCCCTAACTTTTGCGAGCATCGATTACATACACACGTCCAATAACAAAAAAATATGCGATCTGTCGGTTTATTCTTTTATTTATAAATAAACGCGCGATATCGTGTGTTATTAAAATAATATTCGTATTTGCTTGGAAATATAAATAACGACAGCCCGGAAGTTCGTTGAAGGTTGAAAAATAGCGTGTATAATATTAATCTTTGATAGAATCTTAAAAAAAATATGAAATATTCGGAGAGCACCAGTATATAGAATTTTTATTACTGAGATCACATGCTAATACCTCGCCTTACAACCACTTACTCAAAAATTTTGATCTTGTTTGTTTATTACGAGAGTCTTTGTTCGAGTACAAGTTTTCGAGCTAATCTCCGATTGCAACCTGGTTTAGCCGCCGAACTACAAAGCACTAACCGGTGCTTTCGTTTTGAAAGTTCGGAAAATGTTGCGGCTTGCACAGAGAACTACCACCGATCGAAAAGCAAGTTTTTCAATTAAATAATCAAACGCTTAATTAGAAAATCGAACTCGCTCGTAATTGCACGTAGAACTACTCGTTGACCAAATCGTAATCCCCAAATTTTTCGTACTTACTCAAGTCTAGCACCGAATCCAGTAAATTTATTGATTGTCACACGGCTAGAGCTACATAAGTAAACATATAGTTCCGGCCGAAAAAGCCGAAGCAGCTCTTAAAATATTTGCATATTCATGTAATCTGCACATCAGTTCAGCGCATGCAAATGAAATTTTTCTTACTCCATCCCAGCCGAAAGCCACAGCTTATATCCCCGGAAAAATAGACACACAACAATTCGTCTGACTCTATATTTAATACTCTTACGCGGTGCTGTAGCTTCGTCAAATTCCAAAGCATTTTTCACGCGAACGAAAAAAATTTTCCTCGTATAGGTACGCGTGACATGAAAAAGTAAATTGTGTGGGTAACGCGCGTATACCTACAAAGGACACTGCAAGCTGTCTCTTTTTATTCATTTTCTCCTTATATAACTTTTTTCGCCTTCCCTTGCCCCTTAGATAATCTAGGACTAGACGCCTGCGCTAGTATACTTCTGCTACCAGTATTAGAGACGCGAGAGAGCAAAGAGAAAGCAATTTGTCAGGCGAAAACGATGTTAGCCCCGACGTCGCTCATGTCGCGCGAAGAGAGAGAGAGAAAGAGCAGAAGTGAAGGAGGTAGTATAGCTATATAACTGTGTACACGGGAAGTTCCATGTCAAGTGGTCCACAGCGAGAGGGAATATAAATCCTTGCTGGCGAGCATGAGTGATTGACAGGACGGTACCGCGAGTGCTGCTCTTTGTACTCGAGCACAAAAATCTTTCTGGCCTTCGGGCTTTATTAACTTCCCATCGGATTAAGGTGATCGATCGATTTCGCGACTGCGCGGCGCGATGAAAATTTTATTTCAGACCTTCTTTCTCTGTAAAGGTTTTTAAGCTTGATAAATCTGTCGAAGTGAGTATTGATCCTGATGTGTACATCTAAAGGTATATTACATCGTGATAATCAGTTAAAATCACGTTGTGATATTCGGTCATTTGTGCGCGACCTTGTTCCAGTACGAACTTTCAAAACACATTGAGTCAAGGTGCAATATACCTACTTGGATTGTATGTTTGAATTGTGGAATTAGTTTCATTATAACAGTCAAGCACTTTCTGCGAGTAGTTTATGGAAACACTGCTTCTTAATAATGAGAATCGCGTCTGCTCGCAAATTGAAACGTCGTCTCAACACTGTTTCATAATCATGCGAGCATAACGTCTGCTCATAGAATGAAACGTCATTTAAAATTCCTTGTCTGCTGACAAAGTTTCTAATCATTTCATTTAATTCTCATATATTTCAATAATACTCGTGCTTGATGTTAATAAATATGAAAAACCTGATATGCATTCAACAATAATAAGTGTCACGAATAATTGAATTGTAGGTATCCATAACGCAATACATAGAGAAAATAAGTCAAACATTTAAATTTTATATTAATATAGGAAAGTATCAAAGCTATCTCAAGAAGATGAAAATAAGTTCGTAATATCTAAATAATTACAAATCCACTTCGCCCACTCTACGAGAATTTATCATATCATACTCGAGCGCAGAGGTCCTATAAACACTTCTCTCAGTCAAATATTTAAATCTTTACTCAGGCTCCCGATGGGCTTTCCGAAAATCCTCGAGAAAAGCAACACCAGCTGAAAGCGGAAGCTAACATCAAACTCTCTAGTTTCCCGTACTCGACGCAAGCTGCAGACATATAGCCGCTTGTGTTTTTCTTCTCCCGCGGGACGTACGTCGGATTTTGCAGCGCCAAAGAAATTTACCGCGAGCCCCATTTTTCCCAATGCCTTTTGATACATCATATAGCTGCGCTATATAAGCAGGCGCGGTCGTCTTCGGCACCCTTGTGTTTTGTATATTTACACTAGGGGGAGTGCAAATATAGACAGAGTGTATTATATGTGCGTGTGGTTGTGGGTTTAGTTGTTACACAAGTTAAACATAACTAAAATGTTGGTGTATGAGAAACGATGGATCGCTCCCGGCGAGTACATAATAATAGTAGAGCCGAGGAGAAAGGTTCTTTGAAGATTAACATTTCAGTCGGGTGTGTCTGTGTATTGAAATGTGTTTGATGTGAGTAATAAGTAAATCGTTTTTTTAACCCATAAATAACCGAGAGGATACACAGGTGGATATATTTGAATGGATTATCCACCTAAATTAATGTACGTGGATTTTTTGCATTGATTTCTGAGTACATAAAATTTTAACAAGTCCATAAGTTGGTGGAACGACTGGTTTGATGTCAAACATTTATATAATTATGGACCAATATGGTGCTTTTTGTACCTAAAAAGATATTACTCGAAAATCTGAGTGGATGTTTTTTGCTTTAAAACATAGTAGTATTTATTTAGATAATTAGTTTTCATTTTTGAAAGAAAGACTTTATTTTATAACTTAAACAAATGCATATATATCAGATACGAGTGAATTTTAGTTTCACTAGAATAAACACTCGCTCATTGAATTGAACGCACCAACAATCATCAGAACTCCCCAACTCTTCCTCCATAAATAAAACCCCTCGAACGTCATTCTTTCCCAAGAATAATCAACCCTGACAGTTCGACTTCCTAACACATAACCGATCAATCTCCGAATAAAATCATCCACCGCCGCTGCATTATTATCCACCCTCCTTCCTCCTCGCAGTATATATAGCACAAAGCTCGCCCTCTTGTTATCGCTCTTTACAGCTTTCACGCTCGACCTGACCTACCGCGTGTTTTTCATAATGCAGCGTCGTTCCATGTATGTGTGTGTGTGCGTATCCATCAACTATACCTACTACTCCCAAGAGCTTACGAGGCGCCGCCGCGAGATAAGACCTCGTCGCTTGCTTTTACGGATGAGTGCAGATATACGACGACGATCTGCTGAATTTTCAAGCGTCCGACTTTTCCTGTAGGAGCTTCGTGTGTTAATCGTCGGTCGAATGATTTTTGGGAAGACATGAACGTGTATAGTAAATATCAGTGCTTGGCTTTTTGAAGGAGCGACGTGGATAGTACTCTTGGGTATTCGAGGATGATGAGAAACTGTAATCAACGGAGCTTGTGCATCGCGTGCAACGGGATAGTTTTTTTGTTGTTGTATGAAAAAAGCGCGTATATAGGCGATTTCGTCGGAAAAGCTTAAATTACAATTGCCATCACCGCTGCATCGCGCGACCCGATGCAGCGATATAGAACCGACACACTGAGCTAAATTTCACGCAGCGATATAAAAAACCAAGCGAGCACTTTCTCCCAAAGCAAGTTTCAACGACGTTATCCGTCAAAACTTCTCTCTTAACTTCACAAAGCTTATCCGTATGATGAGGAAGCTAGCGCACGATATAGTCGGATAGGATAAACTTTTCCTTTGATCTCTCTTCCAGCAGCTTATGGCTGAGAAGTATCTACACCACGCGCGCGTATACACTCTTGCGTCCAATTATAATCAGTCGGGCGAATTTCCTGTGCTATTGTAATCATACCTACGCAGTTCAACAATATTTACGCCTCCGCCTTCAGGAAATTCTCGCTACTCATTGTGCGCCCTAAAAGCTTCTGAAGAGAAAAGGATTGCAGAAGTGCGCATAATCACTCTGCGGCTAATTAGCAAGCTCGTGGGTCGATGTTTACGCGCGTGGCTGCCGAGAAAAAAATGTTGAGTAGTTGGCAGTTGAATTTCTCCAGTGCTTTCGCTATTCAAGTAGTTTCTCATTATTATCTAGTTTATTCCAAGCTTTTACTTTTCATTTATCTCCAAATTTCGCATATGCAGGCTTCTTTCTCATTCTTCTCACTCTATTATTTTTCGAGTAACTCATCAGCATACATGCCGGCTCGAGTTCTCAGTCATAATCAGCCTCGCAAGCTCGAAAAAAGCTCGCGCGGAAATTAAATTAACGCCGAGGAAAGAGAACGAGTCCTGTTGGCCTACATTAGACACTTATTTAACTGCAGCGTAATAGTGGCTTCTGCCAAAACGACGCGCTCGTTTGAATAACCCAAGTAAACGAGCGGTCGGGGAATAAACGAGCTGTCACCTTTTCTTCTTCTTCTTCTGAATTAAATTCATAACGGACGTTGTAACGCTGGAAATCGATTTGCCGTTCTTATACGTGTGTCCGGTGCATTGTGTGCAGTATACATCCCACGGGTATATTGCTTGTACGTGCGAGAGAATGAATCACAGTAGCAAATTCCAGCGCTGTGGCTTTATCCCTTACAGAATGAAGCGCAAAAAGCTCGTTTGACTAATGGAAGCTTATTCCATTATAATACAGAGGATCGCGTGCTGCGGAGGTGCTGCTGACTCGTCCTGGTCGCGATGTCGTCTTCGACATATACTAAAAGCAATCTTTGGGCGTTTTGGTGTCGCTGTTATCCAATCGATTGCGTAATGCGTTTTATTAAAGAAATTGCGATTTTCTTGAAATAGGGCGGTTTATCAAATGAGTGCTATTCATAATTGCTGAGGTATATTATTTTATGGTATTAGACAGATTAGTATCCTCTGCCATATTGTTAAATAAAACTGAGTGCTAATGAATATTTTTATCGTGCTATACAATAGAATTACATTTTATTATGGAATAAAGCATTATGTAACCTAATAATCTATAATGTATTACACGAGCAACCAAGCGTATTTTATTGTCTATAAAAAGTAGAATTCCTCAATATTAAAAATCAATCAAAAAACTTTTGCAATATCGAATATTGTTTTGGTTTCAGAAGCAGTATAATTACATGATAATTATGTTCGCTTTTGCGAAAGTTTTTTAAAATGATTGATTCTCCAATTTCGCTCGGCCCTTCTGAATAACTTTCTCGGAATATCGGAATATATAATCAAAGCAATTATATAGAACAATGTACAGGATATATGAAGAAAACTCAGCTTATTGAAACGTATAATACACACATAGCAAAGTTTACATCACCCACGCTCGAAAAGAGCTAAACACTCGAGACCTAATTCAAGAAATTTCCAAGTATATAGCGTCCTCTTATAATAATAACCCACTTTCAGTCAGACCATAATCTTCATTTCTAAGCATACCGAGTACAACACACACACACGCTCTTCATACATAACCACGTCTGTCTCGAGAATTCCTCAAATACACAAAAATCTCGAGCTTACCCATATCGAGAGCTTTTCATCGCATCACGTGTATAGTCGCAAGCTCCCCCACGTCTCGAGTATCGCTCGCGCGCGCGACTTTTCTCGCGCATATACACACATCTAATATCAGCCGATAATCTTAACGAGGCCGCCTATATGCATACGAATAAACAATGGCTCACGCACGACCAGACGGCGGTAGCGCACGTGTTATCTTTGCTTGCTTTTGTATACGAGACCGACGTTTGGAATTCGGTCAGGAGTTTTCGGCGACGAAAGCTGAGAATCGATATCGAGAGAGATAGAGAGAAAGAGCGAAATGAGAACGGAGGAGTATGCATGCACGCGCGCATTGATTTTCGAGCTTGCGGTTATTTTTTTCGGATGATTCAAGGTCGCCCGTGACGCGGAACAAAAATTTTGGTTTACGAGATGTCTTTTGGGGGAAAGATTTTTCGAGGCATTTGACTTTGATAGGGTTAAGCAGATTGCGGCTGAATTTATACGAGCTTTTTTTATCGAATATATGGGTATGATTTTGTGTGATCTTTATTTATTTGGGTCATAGGAGCATGGAAAACAAATTTGTTATGGGCGATAAGTTAAGATAATGGATTCGATGGTACATTAAAAGCATAGTGAATACAGAGATAAACTGATAGAATGATAAATTCTCGTGTAGGTTATAATCACAACAAAAGGTCTTGCTGATAACAGTAAAAGAATAACTCATATTTTTCAAAAGAAAATAATCTGTAATACCCTGTTTTTACACTTCCTAAAAGGTGTAATTTCAACGGCTTTAACTCGATTTGACTAATATTTTTGCAGGTGATAGGCCGCCATAAAGATAAAAGATAATAGCGAGCTTCATTATAAAGAAAATAGGCCTATATAGGGTGTATATGTATACACACAAAGCTCGCGTGTCGCTTGCTAAAATTATGACTAAAAATAGGATTACACCGAGTCGATTCTTGACCGAATTTTTTTCCCTGCAGACGATATTTACGTAAGCCATTCTTATCGTCCGTACGTCAAATAATAGGTGCAGCCAGCCTTCAATTAAAATTTTACAGCGCAGATTATGGAAAAAATTCATTTTCCTAAAATTTGATAAGCCCAAGAGGAAAAACTTTTCTATTTTCTTTATGCTATTTTGCAAAGACGTCGTTTAATTTAGTCAGCTTTTTCGAAGGCCCAACACTGCGTTCATAGCTTTTTATCTACTCAATTTTAAAACCTTTAAAATTATTTTCTCGCACATTTTCAATTGGCGTATGATTCATAATAAAAAGTGGGACAAAAGCTGTAAAATTTACGTTAATTTCCTCACTATTATAAAATTAATCGAAACGTGTGTATCAAATATTTTGCTCGTTTTCGAAGCCGAGTACTTATACAGTGAATCATGAAAACGTGTAAACATAAAATCACTCGCTCTAAAATTTCACAGCACTAATTACGATCTAAATTTATTGTCCTGAAATTCGATATACCTAGAGGAAAATATTATATTTAAATATACATGCACAATATATATCCAATCAATTGTAAAACCGGCTCGTAAATATTGGAAGTGTTCGAAAAAGCTCCTTGCATATATTTTTTTCGAAAATATTAGCCCTGAACCTATAAGTCTCCTGTAAGAGATTAAAGTTTCCATTTGAATTGTATTGTCAAATTTAAACTGTTTCGCGCGAAATCTCTACTCAAAAGCCGATGTTCGATCACGATAGAAGAATACTTGTGCCAAAATACTCATCGACTCGGCTCTTCGTTTGTATTTATTCACCCGGTCTATCTCCCACGCAAAATGTTACTCAATAAAGCATTTCGGCATAATCATTCGAATAATACCACACAGGACTGCAGTTATTTCGAGCTGTATAACGCAATACATACTCAATTGAGTGTAGAAATGAAAGGACGAACTCGGAAAGCGGCTTTGCCATATGCTTTGCTTTTTCCAAGAGGTTATGTTCATTATGAAGAGAATGTTCAGACTTTGCTCTAATTACAAAGATGCATGTGAAGATAAAATAAATAAAAACTGTAAAAATCGGCTTATGTTAATAAAATAACGTGTGGCTCGTTTTATTATAAAAAAA
Source organism: Cecidostiba fungosa (assembly GCA_900474305.1). Taxonomy (NCBI): domain Eukaryota; kingdom Metazoa; phylum Arthropoda; class Insecta; order Hymenoptera; family Pteromalidae; genus Cecidostiba; species Cecidostiba fungosa. The sequence continues at coordinate 69,446 of UCOJ01000525.1, forward strand.
TGAGTGATATATATTATTTATTTTCATTATTAATTGACTCTCGCGTGAACCGCGCGTAATCGCCAAAATAAACTAAATGATGAGTATATAATTAAACAAACTCAACACCTTACCATATCAACCTACATGTATACACTAATATTCTTATTTATGCATTAACCTTTTCTCTCGAGGCCTAATTCTGTTTACGCTGTATCGAGCTCCCAATTTCGCTGAATTCGGTGAATTCATCGACCTGTGGCTAAGCGAAGCGAAAACCAATCGGGCGCCGGGTTGCATTATTCAATCTGGCCCAATTATGTCTCGCTTCTCGTCACAACGTGTGCTGCTGGACTAAAAAGCTGAATCGAATTCTGCCGAAGTACACCTTATACCTATATGAGCGATGAACGGCCTGAGTTTGTTGTGTATATATTCACGCGGTGAGTCCTTTGTCGAATAGATTTTTCGGGTAGGCTAAATGGAGAGTGCGATGTCACGATGGCTTTGGAAGCTCGTCTTTTATTCGCTCATAAATGGGGCTCGCGCCGCGACTGGACTTTTAAAGTTAATGGTTATTAATGTTCGGTATCAATTTGAGGGGATGATGAGGATTTTTTGCAATTTAGATGCGTAATGGACTATTTTTCTGTCGTCGTTTTTCTTGCTGTGCTAATAAAAGAACGCATATTTCATCACATGCTTTTACTACACGATTGACAGCTTTAATCGAAATATCACGAATTATATAACATTAAAAAATTTTTCCTCGTACCCGAGAATAATAATTATTTTTCACTCAGTCTCCGTTATCCGAAACTTTTGAAAATATAGTCAGCGGGTTTCATATGTGTCATATCCCAGCCGCTGCATATTGCCCAACAAACGTCCTGGAAATCATTACGCCTATAATATATACGAAACTTTTGAATGAAAACTTTAGCACGCGCGTATCTACATATACGTTTCGTTGCGACGAAAAAAAAAGTAGAAAGCCGAAGCGAAGTTTGTGTATCCGTCTGAAAAGTCGGAATGCACTCCCCCTCCAACGATAAAAATATCAAAGTCATAAATAAATAGTCTACTATACAGTAGGAGGGGATTTGGAATCGAGCGAGAAGACAAAGAGCTGGAGGGGGGATAGTCGTCGCATTGAAATTGACAGGGAGTGTCGGAAGTGCGGTACGACACACAGGCCTGTCGCGCGAGGAAAAGAAAGATTTTCCTTTCCTCGGGCGAAGTGAACATTGGAAAAAGTCGATACGAAAGACGGTGTCACCGCAGGATTTGTTGATTTTTTTTTCGCTCAATATACATGTGTGTGCGTGTATATCAAGGTCGGTGTATTTGTGTAATGCTGGCGCTTTATTGATTTTGCACGATGAATTTGCAGATGAGTGCAATTCTGCGCCCGACGGCAAATATACTGGAAGTCTGGAAATTAAAATGAAAAAAAAAAATCGAGTACAACAGAAAATCTCTCGTACGAAAAGCCCATTGTGCGTGCACTCGAGTCGCCTATAAGTATACACGAGGAAAATAAAGTCTACGCTTTATAATGTACATACAAAGCGAGCTGCGATCGTAAAACCCCAGGGAGGCGTCGCACGTCGTAAACACTCGTGGTCATAATTTCGGAAATCGCATTAAACCCTGGCCATGTACAGGGTTTCTCTTTTCCTCTTTCTTTATTAGGCTAAAGTATGAGTTGAAATTAATGTCTGTGTATACGCGAGTAATAAGGCTTACGCAGCGATCGTCATAGTTGTGGTCGATCCAACGAGCTTTGGGTAGAAATAATGCTCTGGTTGGAAATTGGGACAGCAAGATGAACATTTGTTGATTGAATTTTTCATTTTTTATATGTTGTGTGGGATTCCTGCTTTTTAATTAAAATTCCGATGAAGTAACATATGAGCTTGAATCAATGTAAAAATATTTCGCATATCTACTATGCAAAATCACAAAATTCCAGAATGAAACAAACGCAGAAGTTGCACAATAAAAATCAGCGCGAAATTCAGTACCTCTAAAAAAGAAGCATTCCCTTATTCAGTTGGGTATACACCCTGCTTTCTTTGTTGTTTATCACCAGGCTACCTCCGCTTAATTAAACAGGCTTCTCGCGATAAAAGTTGTCCAACCGAGTCCCAGCGTGAAGCTCTCTTCAATTCAACCGTAATATCTAGATATAAAAAGGCAACGAGTTTAGCAATATAAAGTAAAAAAAGGACGACGTCTATGTTGTATTATTTACACGCGTGAGCGCGGAATTAACACGACGTCCGGAATCGTTAAGTTCACGGACATTATTCCTTATCAGAGCTTCGTCAAGAGTCCGGTAGTAAAAAAGTTTTTTAGGAGACACGATCGCAGTTTGCGTGGCTGTCGTTAAAACTGATGTCGAGAAACTGAGTACGATGAGCACACTGTACAGTTCATGGCTCTGCTGAATGAATAATGGTATAGTAAGAGCTCGGACTTTAATTAGGGAGTTAATCAAGTGTTGATTTCGTTTTATATATTCTCCGAATTTCCAATTTTTTTGTGGCCCTCGTCGTTATGTATTTTCACTGAATTTTAAATTATCCGCTAACCATATGAAGACTAACGAGTAAAAAAGCAATTACTCAGTAATCTCTGGAACTATTTGCAAATAAGATTTAAAGAAATCATTGCTAAATGAATACGTTATTTGCAAAAATATGAATTCCGCATAGATTACTATTTACACGGAATTCAAATTTCATAGAAAATGTGCATATTTTATTTGCGTTCATAAAAAATGTAATTAGGTAGACCGTTCCCTTGAGGGAGAAATTTATACAAAATTTACCTATCATATCGTACCTCAAACTTTGTTTTTAAAGCTTCTAAAAAATTTAGAATTTCCTCGATCATTCCAAAACTGCATCTACCAGCAAAACAAATATCCGTTCGCACGAATTCCCACGGACACGCGCTCTAATCTCTTGAAAGTCTCGTTGGACCGTGCTTCATTTGTAAACGTAACTGCCCCTTCGGAGGCGTCGAGTAAATGCATCGCGCCGTTTATCACTCGGGCTCCGATCGTCGCAGCGAAGCCATTCCTCACTTCGTCCTGATGTCGAAAAAAAGCACAGATTCGATCGACGTAACGTTTCGCATGGAAACTGTTATTGGTGTCGTTACGGTGACCGAGTTCTTTTTGAGGCACGTGTGACAAGGCGATCGAGACACTATACGTGTTAGATGCATTTTGAGTTCGATCTCGTGTTACTGTGTAAATAATGATAAGAAAAAGAGTCGAAGGTTTTTCTCCGTAATCTGACGCACATCCTGCTTCAATATTTACACACGTGTGCTGAAGCATTTATGGTTATTTATGTTCGTGGAATTGTGAAATGAATTTTGTGTTGATTCGTCGACCATGATTTAATTAGGAATTATTTCCGCTTCGAATATTATGTATTGCCTTCAAAATGATTTTGTATAATTCAGTTTTAATACTAAAACATTAATATCTCAAAGTTAAGTTGCTATAACTCGAAGCCCCGCAATATGCGAAATAATAGTAAAAGTAGAAACGTATCACGAAAAAGGGATATTTTTGACAAATCATAAGAATTCATCGATCATTTGTTAATTTTGTAATTATTCTGTTACTCGAATTAAACTGGACTCGTCCCTTTTTGCCCCGGAACCACAGATAAAAAATAATGTATAGTTATATTATAGATTCTATAAATCAGTTTACAAATAAACAGAGCTAAACAAAAGGGTTGGAATATTTGGATATAATTTTCTCTGGACAAATAATGCCCACAAATCTTATCCACCGCGTGACGGTTTAGCTCAACCTAATTCTGTTTGCCTCGCACTGTTTGTATAGATTCGCAATCGAGTGCTCTCAATTATCTCTGTACACAGAGACGTTACGCGTCGCGCTCACGTTTTGAAAGATTAAACCCATTTAATTTGTCTGATCTCAGTAAGATGAGCTATATGCCCTGATTGAGCTGCAGCTTTCCCTGTAATTAAATAAGTATACTTTCTTCATAATAAGCAATTTTCCCGACTAAATATTCTATAACGTTATTACGTCCACAGTACGATTAAAGTATACGCTTTGAGCGACTGTACGCGCGGTCTGAACAAACGCGACTATTACCACTGAATTAAATAACACCTAATTCCCTTTTCACAAGCAGCTTAGCAGTATGGCAGTCGTTCCACCCGACGACCATTACGACTTCTCAATCAGCACTTTTTTATCTGCTACCCCAGGATTGTGCTCGCACAGCAGGTGGATTGACTGCGCCCTTAACGATCGTCGCACTATACGAGCTGCGAGAATGTAATTACGTGGCAGTCGAGCGGTACGTAAGGCTTAATTGGTCGCTGCGAGTGCGTGCCGGAATAAGTCGCTTAGCATTCACAGCGGGCGGCTATATTACACCGCTTACCGCTGAATCTTTCGCCGTGGATTAATTGGGCTTGGATTTGGATGAGTAAGCTTTGTGTCTCTGTAGCGCAATTCATGCACCTCGTTGGAACGTTTTGATGAGATGCTTTTTTTTGTGAAATTGAATTTATTTTATAAACAAGTATGAAGTTTTAATTAGGTAGATTATATTATAGAATAAACTTTGTTATATATAGCCGATTTAATTAAATCCCAGTGAATTACTGCGCAGTAAGCATAAGTTAATAATAGCTCTGGCGTTTTTACTCGACCAGATCGAGAGCGGCGACTGAATTGTTGGGGGTATATTATAATAATACGATACGGCTAATGTGGTATCAGCCGCGCAGGTCTTATTATTATTATCTTTATCGATTTTATGGCTCGCCCCAACTTATTATGATAAAACACTTTTATTGATCATTAATAAGGCAGTTTATTATAGAAATGGATGGTACCGAAGCTTCCGGCCCGCTAAAAATATAACACAGCACAGCTATTTCCGCTTCCGCGTCGCGAGCTATTAACGGCTATTATTATGGCTGCATTCTCGCGATGAATTTATAAATTCGATGTAATGCAGACCAAATTTTTCATGCAGGGTCAAGATAATTAAGAGGCAAAAATCGACGCTTCTAAAAGCGACATTTTATATACTTTTCTGGCATGCGCAGTGCAATGCACACCCGCAACGACGAAACCGTCTAGCTCAGCATTCAATAAAAATTCATCCCCGACTTTCCGCTCACTTAAAACTCTATCCCCTCGGCCTAAAAGCTCATCCCCCGACGAAAGAAAGAAAGAAGAGAGATAAAGCCGGAATAATCCAAGGCTAAAGAAGGCGCCGTTGTGGCTACCGCCGTTAAATAAAACGTTTTCGAACGCATCGGTATATACAAACAAAAAAGGGAAACAGGATGAAAGAAAGAGAGATCGATGCCCACGAGAGAGGATGATCAGAGCTTGCGGGCGAGCTAAACCTTATATTGCTTTCTCCGTTAGGAGCTTGCAACGCTAAATTGGAATTTCAGTTCGTGCGAGTCGCGTTATGCGCTATTTCTTGCTTTTACGATATTTGGCTGATTTGTCTCGCTTTACCTTCTAATCCTGACGCCGGGAGGGATCCCTCACGGCGGCTTAATAAGCTTCGCATTCAGGCTATATAGACGCGAGAGCTATTATTGGGTTCTGGTGTTTACGCTCGGGGCATCGAGCTTTTGCAGCTGATGCGAGAAGCAAAAGAAGAAAGTTGGTTATACGACTGTGTGCTGTCGAGAAAAACAGATGAAATCAGTCGTGAAATACGTGGATGTGTTTTGACTGAAGAATTCATTTGAGAAAAAGGATGTTTGTATTGTTGGGTGATGGATTATTTCAAATCCAACATCAGTGAAATTTCTTCTCGATATTGAATCCAGAAGATCTTTCTCTTCAAAGACTTTTATCCGTTGAATAAAGTGACAATATAATCATGTTCAAAAACAGCACAGAGTGAATTCTCAGTAATAACTACCACAAGCTGCAAAGCTCCTCTGTTAAGCTCGGCTGGTATTTCTGAAATGCAAAACACATCCTCCCCTTTCGTTTGCCAACTATATTTATACACAATTCTTTACAATTTAACAGCTGATTACGCCGTGGGTTACACACATCAAACACACCAGCGCGTGAAAGGCAGCTAATGCTCTAATGAATTCGATTATGTCTATACCCATATAGTCGGTGACCGGCGCACGCCTCTTCTGAATTCCGCTAATAGCCGGGCTTGTAAGATAAAGTTAAATTAATGCGGAGATAGAGAGAGAGAGAGAGAGAGCAGAGTGCGGCGCGACCAGTGGCTCAATTATCGGTTACCGATAACCCACGTGTATGTATATACCTATGCGGTGAACGAGTTTGCGGCCTCGATTGTGCTTTACTTCATAATGCATCGCTCAAGTGTATAATACACTTGTCTACTGGGCGAGATAGACGTGATGTGTAAAAAAGGGCCACGATTTTTTATTTCGTGAACTAACAACCTCGCAAACAACGTTTCCGTCTTCTACCGGACGAAATAATCCGCTGTGTGATATCTATTTGAAGAACGAAAAGAGGGTGAAGGTGGAAAAAAAACGATGTAGTTGTCGTATCAAGCGGTCTAAATATGCTTCGTATGCACGCGCTCGTTTCCGAGCCTGTGCTCGTATTACGAAGATAGAGGTCTGCTTTTTGTGCGATTTAAAAAATGTCGGAAGCGATGCAATCAGAAGCACGTATACCATGCGGAAAAAATAAGGGGAAGCGATAAGTTGCAAGCTCTGCGTTTAATCGAGGCGAGCTTGCACGTATAGATTGTTACAAGTATAGTAGGACGTCATTGACGTTAGAATAATTAAATGCCTCCCCTTAATCCGGATACTATATCGATTCTGGCTTTAATTAAAATGTTTACGTTTAATTATAACTCTATAACGAATCGAGTGTGTGCCCTTTATTATTTATCACTTGGGTATAAGTGGCTAATAATATACAATTTATTCAGTCAATTACTCGTCAAGGCAATAATTATACAATCAAGTCGGTAACTAAATTTTTTCTCCAAGAATTTCAGATTTTCATGAAAAGAAAACTCTACATACCTAGGCATTCCCGTCGAAATCCGTGACATCCTTATAAAGATTCCTGTGCGCCGGTCGTGTCAGACTCGCCTCCGGGCTCTCGAGAGTGGGATTGGCGAGCGCGCCGTCATTGCCACTTCCACGCGTGAAATGTTTAATGGTACAGCCGTTTCCAGGACTGTTGCTTGCTGCAGCGCAGGATATTTAACGGTCTCGCTAGAGCAGCTGCAGTAGACGAGTTTCCTGCGGAGTTGCCTCGATTTTCTGCTGCTACCTCACTCTCTATCCGCTTCTCGTCGAGACCCTCTCGTTTCTGTATATTTGCATATATAGTTTATCTTGCTATACTGCTGTGGTGCTTGCGGTGAGAGCTTTTTCTTCCTGGGGGACTGATGAGGAATTTGCTATTTTTGCGGTGTTGGCTTGTTCTCACGCGTTGTTTGTTGTTTGAAGGAGTTAAATTTTTTTGTTGAATTTTAAATAATGATGAATATTAATTGAACGTAAACATCGAGGATGCATAAATTGTGAGGGAGAATCGATTGAATAAGTACTTATTAGCAATGGAAAATTAATTATTATACCGTGAAGCTTTTAACGATTTCGTTAACGATAATTGTGTTTCGATGAATTACCGAACAGAGGTTATCTGATTATTAATTAAATAAGCTGACTGGGCAGTATAAGTTTTGAATTTTCCGATAATCAATGAATACCTACAGTCCAATAAAAGGGATGCATTCGCAATGATAATAACTACGTATAAATACTTTTTTGTAACACAGGCATGATTTATTATTACAATAATGCCATATTATTATTATATTACTTTATATTCATAAGCACTAGCCCGAAAAAACTGGAGTTTAAGTATTTGTCCTAATATTTGCAGCAACTCACAGCTTTGCAGAAAATCATGATACTTTAATGTATGAATGTGAAAAAGACGTCGACTTTTGTTTCTATTTTTCTTAGACGAACGCTTTTGGGACGCGCCACTGTTAATCACAAATCAAAGCAACTATTGAATCGGTCAAAGTCAAGCGTCACATCAGTTTGTCGCCAGATGTACGAATCAGCGATAGCCAAGTACCAGAGTCCAACGTGCACAACAAGGTCGTACTCAAAATCAAAGTGCGCACTGACGCGAAAATTCACACGTTATAAGCAAACTGGTTATTGACCTTTATTGACCAATCGATACACGTCGCGTCTGACCATACACAGCTAATTCTACTTCCAAATTTGCTTCTGCGCAATATTTTCCATCATAGACAATGATCGAAAGCAAATCAAGATACGAGAGGAAACACACGTCGACGGCTGCTTTATCTTCCGGTAAATCGATCGCGTTTTCCCTTGCTAAGCTACAAACGGCTTCTGGGCTTCCCAGCAGCAGCTGCGACAGTGACTCACGTGGGCTTCGTTTTTTTAACGCCTCTCGCTTTACTGCGTTCTCCGTCGCGGTTCCGCTGTACATTTCACCGTGGTGATAAGGCTTTGTACACGGCAAGTGAAAAACGCGCCGAAAGAAAAATGCGCGCGTCTATGCAAATCGCTGCACGAACGCGCGTGCTTTTCCGCGTGTAAAATCTATGAATTTATCGGCTCACGGCGCGTGACGCTCCTGATGTGAAAAAGAGAGAAAACTGCTCTACGCTTGGTATGTCGCTGTCTCTTTTACGGAAAATTGAAGACGATGCTTTGCACATTGTCTATATATGCAATGCATAATCACCGGGTTTTCGATTTCCAGAATTTTGTTTCAAACAACAAAATCGTCTTTCGGATGCTATATGTTACAGTGTAGACTGGTAGATTGGATTACAAATCTATAACTTTTGTCGAATTACCAGTTTTGCTATTCAACTGAAATTAAATTGAAACCCTGGACATGTCGGCTCGTGAATCAACGATTACAAATACAAATGATCTTGAATCATACTTCTCAGGCACGGTATATATCTGAAACCTAATAAAGCGTATTAGAATCGAAGTTTGCCAAAGCCATAGATAAAATCTAAATTCGCTCGATTTATTTAGCCTCGATGCTACCACAGAAGTAACTCTTTGGCAGATATACGGGAACCGCATCGAAATAAATGAGTCGTTGCGGCAATCGGATTATTCCGGTATTATATTAGCATCGGCATTCATTTATCAGAAGATTTTAGATATTGGTCTGGATAAGCTATACTTCTGCGATATCATTCATAGCGACATCAGAAATTGTGCATAGTTTCGGATCTATTTCCGTTGCAATTTTGGAATCGCTCCACTTTAATTTGTCAAATAAAAACGAAATCTCTATAAGAATCAGAAAAAGATCATCATCACTTCGCATTTCCCGACCAACTTTAAGTAGAAACCCACTTCGAAGTTCACCAATGCCCTTCTTGGATCCTGCGCGATAATAACCGCATGAAATCTTCATCCCTCCTGTATATAAAGACTTCATCCACTATATCAAGAGCCCAAACAACACTGATCCGTCGTGTCATCGCGACCTGTATAAATAAATTAGCTTGCCTCCGCGACAACACACTCCATATAGGTTTGCTCGATCTAATATGCATGTATACAGGCGAAACGAAGCACCAGATGCTGCATCGGCCTACTCCTTTTGTCTCTAAGCCTTAGGATGCTTGTCGCAGCTAGCTAAATGGAAAGCAAATCGAATTAGGCGCGAGCAGCCACGCGTCTGTTGCTCATACGTATACCTATACTTGATATGGTGCAAGGCTAAAAGCGCTGTCGAAACGCTTACGCGTCACCCACCAGAATTTTGCTGCTGAAACATTGTGTTTGTGCTGATGTATCGATTGTTTCGTTTCGTAAAGTGCAGAGTGGCTTTGTTTTTCGGCTGCGTTTATATAATTTTTTACAAAATAATCGAGTTGTTGTCGAGGGATACTCGACCCCTTTCTTTTTATATATCGATGACTGTTTTATTCAGGTTTCTACGTTCCAAGGAGTATTTTTGTACTGTGCTTGCTGAGAGTATATCATATCACACAAAGGATTAATAAATATGATATTCTGCCATAGTGCACTTTGATAAATACTAACGAGGTGGCATATATATAATACACAGAGTCTAGCGTATCTCACACAAAAAAAAGAGGGAAAACTGTCGGGTCACTGTTGATGCTGCGAAATCAAAGCTTTTTCCATAGCAGCTCGCCTAGAATTATTTTATGCAGCGCGTCATATTTATCCTGAAAAATCAGTCTGAGTATAAAGATAATTGGATGGCTTGACGGGCTTCTGTCAGTATTTTAAAAACTCCGCGTATTAGCTTGGCTCAATCTTATAAAAATCTGTCATTTCGCGATATTTTACCATCAGCAGAGTGTGTTTCGCGTTTTTATAACTTTTGATCATTTTAATATAAGCTGCTTCAATTTGCTTTCGAAGAGGAAAGATGAGCGGATAGTAACCTGCAAAAGCGAAATTGGATCATCGAATGGAATATTTTTCTTCGACAATAATACACTTTTTTTTAGTTTGCTTAGCGTATAAACAAACAAATGTGTGTTAATGTTTGCGTTGCAGTGAAAGTTTATTTTATTCTGCGCGTACACATTCGAACTATTAGTCACACCGGGATATTTTTCTCTTCCAAACGAACCGATAGTCCGAAACAGAGAGACTATATAAACAAAGAATCGATACGAATTTGATTTGCATTAATTATTATCTATGTCAACTCTCTTCCTAGTTCCCCGATGACAACAATTCGGATTCCCCGCGGTAACTTCGGCAATTCGAAAATTCGCGAATAAGAGCCGAGCAGCACCAGTTCATCCGGTAAATTTCCTTGAGGATTTGGCGTCTCTCTTCCCCTTGGTCCGCACAACTTTCCTTATACAGTCTCGCTCCTCTTGCATTTCTCGCTGAAAGTTTCGGCCCGGCTGCTGTACTCGATGCCAGCCGACAAGCGCAACTATTCGTAGACATACAGTCGGTTTAGTCACTCAACTGTGGTTCAAGTGCGCAAATTAAGCTTCTTGGGTAGGTATACGTGTTCGGTCTTTCATTGCGGTTTAATTAGTGTATATAGTGAGAGCGTGGTTTTGGCATCGAGCTTGTTATGGAATGATGCGTTTTGATTGAAACTCTACTGTTTGACGGTATTTGAAAATTCAATTATCGTGCAATAATTTATTCCCGAGAATATCACAGAATATTTCGGTAATGCGTTGAATATACTATACCTATGTACGCTGCAGTAGCAAACTAGAAGCAGCAGAGCTATAAATACGGATGTGTCCGAGTTTTCGAATATCCTCACAGGATCCGTAACTGAGCTTCTACTTTGCCAATGTCACTTGGACTACAAGTTACGAGTGTATACACACCGTTTGAATGATGACAAGTCGCTTCGAATTGATGCTATCACCGTTTGCTTTTGCAGTGTTAACTACGTGAGTTTCCGCAATATATGTAACTATGTATTGTACAAGTTTGGCTTGACTTAGTTGTCAGTTATTCCATGTTGATGCGGTTGAGAAATTCATTGTAGTAGGATAAAAGGTCGAAAAAATGATCCGATTGTTCGTGAAGAGGCAAAAACTAGAACGAGCTGAGTGGAAATGAAAAGTTTTCTGTTTAGTCGAACGGGCTTTTGGTAAAAAAATTTTTAGAGAAAGCTTTTGTTGAATGGCTCTGACTTTCGACAGGTAAATTTTGATCTGTGTATCGCTTTTATCGCGCTTTGAGTGCCATATGCCAGGTAAAATCGATGCTGTTTTTAACTTTTTGAGAACAACGGGTCCATATTCATCTGGATTCATATTTTAACTCTCAGTGAATTTTTTTTCTCTCACTGATTTACGTGATTTGCGGTTATTCAGAGTACTAATATTATTAAAAAAAGTTTGTTAGTTATTTTTATTTAAGTTCGAGGGAAACTCGATCGCAGGATGAAAACAAATGTTGAATAACTAAATATTTGGTACACGGTGAAAATTTTCAGAGAAATCTCAACAGTATACTAGTATATTTATATACTTATCACTTGTTTATGGAATAGTCCGAAAGATCAAGAGAAGTGGTAATGACTAGATGGCAGATACATTGACATCAGCATTTTAAACATAAAAATTGATAAAAGTGTAAAAATACGAGAATGTTATACTGGCCTATACTTGCTACGAAGAAAGTGTAGTGATATGATTATGCTAATTAAAAATGTAAATATGTAGTGGAATGTTGATAGTTCATAGTTGAACCATTTTTATATTTGCATCAGTCACGCTTTATCAAGTAGATAAATTAAAACATAACATTGCGCGATTCACAGGTTATGTTAGCTGACATTATCAAATGTGTTTATTAGATGACACTTATTATTATCAGCAACTCAGTTTAAGTGCGCAAATTATAGCGATCGGACATTTCATACAGTATAAGTTTGAACGTCCAAATAACAAAAGTGTAATAAAAAAATAGACATGAATAAACTCGTGATAATCAGTTTGTTCTTGTACTATGTATTAACGATGGTTTCAGCAGACAGCGAAGAAAATTATTTAGAGGTTTCAACAAATATATAATAGACGATTTTTCGTCACGTTTGCGTCAAGGTATTTTATTATCGTCTAATAACTGATGAACTCAATCCTCAACTTTTGTATACAGAGAACTTTCGAGCCACAGTCGTCACTCAATAAAAACCAAAGCATGGATGAGCCCGCCTTTAGTATAATAGAACCACCTCCGCGTCCATGTTATAGACGTGATGCTCTTGGTCGTTATCGTAGAATTCTTTATTGCGAGATTGTGAAGACGAGGCAATAAGGTATGATGATTCCATATTATATAATCAACGTAAATCTTCAATATTCAACATTCATTTAAAAGTTAATAATTTTTAGAAGGTGGGTGAAGATTATAACAGTAAAAGCAATCTGTCGCCGGGTTAATACATTCAACTAAATGATGCGTTTCGATGGTTCAATTAGCCAGTAATTAATTTTGACAACACGTAATAACATTATGTGTAGCTAAATCATATGGAAAAAATCAATCAGAAATCAGAACACATAGTTTGATACAAATCATTTGCCTAAAAAAGGTAAAACGTTTACACACTGTCTTCTCCTATATATTTTTCCTATGAATATTTGAAATTTACACTTTACATAAAAGTATATAAATCGTAGAGACTCTACTCATATATTTTCGACACAATAACAAATTGCAAACTCAAAAATGATCATTTTAAACTAAGCATTATCCTTCACTCGCTGAATAACACAGACTTCGAGCCCGCTGATCCCAGTCACCAAAGTTTGCAATGTTCTCTAATCCATCCAAGTATCCGAACAACCACCCAGGCAGCCAGCATCAGACAAGCAAGCTCACGCGGCACTATATCCATCGATCCCGAGAACGCTTTACGCTGTACCTACATCTGATCCTTCTCCTTCTCCGCATCTTCTTGCGATGTTCGTCGCTTCCAGGAATATTAGCCGCTAAACACGTGCTCTATAATCAAATGACCGTCAAATGGCCAGTAGCAACAGCAGCTTTCGACTATACAGCTGCTAATTTCATCTCATATACTCATCCTCCTCGCGATAGACTTAGAACTGAGGGAACAAAGGAGCATTGCTGCGACACGACGAATATCTGCCGGCGAATTAGGTAACTTGGATTAGACGCCTGTTAATCGCGTTCTCGCTTCGTTGAATAGATATAGTCTCTACTGTCGTACAGGAGCGACATCAGCAGCAAAGATCAAAAGCCGTCGAGCAACTTTGACTTCATTAGTGGACCTACTTGAGCGGCAGATGCCTTATTCGCTCCACCTACTTCTCTTTCACGATATGCTACATATATGGTATATATCTGCGAATTTAGCACACACAGAGATTTAATATATGCGCGATGTGAGCTGCTGGATTTTCTGGCCAAGTCATCGTTTATGCTCTTTTGCCAGTTGGACGTTTTTTAAACGTAGACCCTATTCCTTGAGAAGAGCGCTTTGGAATACAGTATATTGGTATATACGCACGTGTGACGCCGGACGTATAGAGTGATTTGGCGCACGTATGCGGATTTCTGAGAAGCAGAAATTCTTAGGATTTTCGATGAGCTGAGGTACGGATTTGAATTTTTCAGCTAGAATTTATATACGTGAAATGCTGCTGGTGGTGGTGCAGGAGCGAATGTTAAGCTCGACGCCAGGATACTAGATTTATAGGTCACAAGGCTATAATAAAATAGATTTTTTAAATTTAATGAATTAAATTCCGAACTCGATCGACGTACGTCTGTTAATGAATAATCCATCAGAAGAAAATTTTGAAATGTAATTAGTACACAGCACATGGCGGTGATTTAGAAGTTTTTCGTTATATCCAGCGATATGTCATAAATATCAATTAATTGAAAAATTGAGTGGTGTATCCCGAAATTTATCACGGATCTCGCGAATTAAATTGTTTTTCAAAACACTGGTCGCTCGCGCGATTCGGCAGTATATTCCAAAAGCGACGTATCCCGAAGATGAATGGATATTTTCAATTTTCGGTGACGCGTTTCGCTGACACGACTTTTACGACTAATAACTATTTGCGCAGTTAATTAAAATATCTGTTGAAAAAACAACGGGGAATCGCAATGAAAAACTTTGTAGCGATTGTTACGAGTCACTTTTTTATCATCTCGACCTGAATTTATAAATGAGAAAGAAAAAGAGAGATATCTGTATAAACTGCGAAGTTAGTTTTTTCATGAAATTATTGGATGGTATTCTCAGTATTTGTTTATTTTTTCTCTCGCGTATTCGTATATATCAAAATACATTTTCCGTCAACTATTTACCCGTCTCTTTGGCAAGGACGATATTACGCACGGCATAAAGTAATAATAAAAAGCGTTTTATTTATTATGAATATAATCCAATATTTATTATATTTATATTCATCCTAATGAAAATCATCGATGTGGAAATGAAGGCAATAAAAACTTTTCCACGCATGAAAATACCTTATGTACTCAAATAATACGGCTTTATTTTTATTGCATCATAAAACTGAAGACGTCATACGTTCAAACTCCGCAGCATGATTTTGCAACTTTTTCCTTGTTAGATTTCATTCATAAAAGAAGGTTAGTCATTTGTCTTGCTAACTCTTGATAACTCGCCTCGAGTCGAACTGTGTAACAATGTCACAATAGAGTATCAGCTTGTACAAATTATTCTTGAATAGACAATTGTCTGACAGTTACAATTGAATTAAGATTTATCACTACAAAATGTGAGTATTAACACAGATTCTTGAGCATATTAATCTCAATAGACACCATAAAGAACCCGATTTCATCAGTGTAATTTGTCCCAAATGACCAAATCAAGATGTTCATACAATTTCCAAAACACGCTTCAACAGCGAAAATTACTTCCTCAAGCAGCTAAGTATACTCAAACAAAAAAAGCACGATTACTACCGCCAACAAACGGCAGCTATTATTAGACAACGAGCCCTTCTCTCTGCCACAGAGTAATCGAAGCTCCTCTGCTCGTTTCACCGGATGCATAATTCTCAATTAGCCGCGCATTGTGTGCAGAGAAGCCGAACTCGACAATCCGTCGCGCGCCCTCACAAGAGAGAGAGAGAGAGAGATTTATCTCGATTGGGAGAAAACAATATAGTCATTACTCGCGAGTGTTCGCGCGGTCTTGATGACTCCGACAAATTGCGACGCTTTTTCATCCGCATCGCGAGTCGGTAAGACTAGATAAATAATATCGGATCGATCTGACTTACTGAGAGGACTTTTTTTTTAATGGTTTCACGCCGAGTGGCTGCTGTTGAATTCAAGGGCTTTCGAGAGATCGGAAATGAAGTTTGGAGGTTGAATTTTAATGGAATTCTTTTAGCCGTCGTTTGCTCGGGATCTGTGAAAGTGGTTTAAAGTGTCGTTAGCTCGAGCTCTGTGGAAAGTTCGGGTAGGCGTTTAATGGATAAGATGAGATTATTATGGAGATTAACGTTCTTATTACGATGCTAAATATATTAATAGAAACGGTTTTATTGTCGTTATAATGCTAACGTGAATGATGACTTTGTTGCTCGATGCTTACATTAGCTGAAAAATATTTCATTTATGAAACCCCATAGGTGCATTACAGTAATTATACCTATATATTTTGCAAACTAACGATCGTATACAAAGCTCGATTTCAGCATGCCTGGTATTTCACAATCGCTATATCTGAAAGCAATCAAAAACGTGAATTTGAATGTGTTTTATCTATTAAAAAATGAAAAGCACTATGAAATTTCGTAACGCTTACTTTTCTTCTGACATATGTTCAAGCATTCAACAACCTTCGGATTTTTGTAGGTATTTCCATCGCTTCCACAAACTGGACTGTAATAGTTCGAGTTGGTACAGATGCACATATTACTTGGACAGTATCCTGTTCTTATAACGGACAGGTCTAAAACAAAAAATTATACCAACTCTATAACGCACATACATACATTTGAGAAATAATATAAATTACGCATATTGTGGCATCTATTGTAGCAGGCAAGCAGTTCCGCGTTAGCGTAAGTTCGTCCATCACTGCCACAGACTGGAGAAAATGCTCCTGTGTTTTGGCATAAGCAGTTGTTTGCCGCGTAAGGATTCAGAGTCGTAGTAGTGACTGCAGTAGCAACGCAAGCTCCATAATGTACGATTGTTAAATCTGGAAAATTTAATATTTTCAATATAAATTATAATAAATATATATGGTAATGATTTAGCGTACTCACTGCTTTTTATAAGCACATTATATAAATCCATTTTTACAATTATGACTTACGCGTATAGTGACATGTATTGATGCAGGTGAGCTGCTGTGCGTTAGCGTAAGTTCGTCCGTCACTGCCACAGATTGGAGAATATACTCCTGTGTTTTGACATAAGCAGTAGTTTGCCGCGTAAGGATTCACAGTCGTAGTAGTGACTGCAGTAGCCACGCAAGCTCCATAATGTACGATTGTTAAATCTGGAAAATTTAATATTTTCAATATAAATTATAATAAATATATATATAGTAATGATATAGCGTACTCACTGCTTTTTATACGCACATATAAATCCATTTTTAGAAATATGACTTACGCGTATTGTGACATGTATTGATGCAGGTGAGCTGCTGTGCGTTAGCGTGAGTTCGTCCGTCACTGCCACAGACTGGAGAATATACCCCTGTGTTTTGGCACAAGCAGTAATTGGCTGCGTAAGGATTCACAGTCGTAGTAGTGACTGCAGTAGCCGCGCAAGCTCCGTAATGTACGATTGCTAACTCTGAAAAATTTATAATATTTTCAATAAAAGCGTTGTAAATACATATATAGTAATGATTTAACGTATAGGTATACTCACTAATTTCCATACGCACATATTATACATTAATGTTTCAAATATGATGACTTACTCGTATTGTAACATCCATTGTAGCAGGTGAGCAGCTGCGCGCTAGCATATGTGTGTCCATCATTGCCACAGACTGGAGAATATGCTGCTGTGTTGTAGCAGAAGCAGTTGTTTGCTGCGTAAGGATGCACAGTTGTAGTAGCGAGTGCAGTAGCTGCGCAAGCTCCATAATGTGCGATTGTTAACTCTGGAAAATTTAGTATTTTCAATTATAGGCTGTACATATAGTAATGATTTAACGTACTTACGGCTTTGATAGCATGTATTCATGCAGGTAACTAATTGTGCGTTGCGATAAGTCTGTCCATTGCTTGCGCATACCGGCGAATTTGTTGCTGCTACTGTCTGATCGTTGCAAGCGCAGTTTACTATTGCCAAGGCTGTTGCAAGCACTGTAAGAAAAGCCGGCTTTCAGTAGATCTCCTTGATTAATTACTAAATTCAAACTCACCATTCGAAGCCACCAGTATCGCTAGTAAAATTTTCATTTTGTTCAAATTAATTGAATTCGTATTACGATAATACATACAAATCTTGTCTATAATATTAAATCAATATACTGTACATACACAAAGTGTATAATACAATATTCTATCCTACATTAATTAATTTGCAACGCGTACAGTCAGTTCCTCTTTAACACACGATAACGGTATAATAGCGCGCCCTAGAACAGCAGCTTCGGCTGTATATGCAGCACGAGCTTCTCGCGTCTCTATGGGCTTTTGCGAAACCGATCGATAAACCCTTTGATCGCGCGATGGCAGGCTACTGTTGGACTATGTATACGTTTATTGTTCGGCCGATTGTCTTTTTCGAGCGGGACGGAGAGACAACGCCGAAGTTGAAAGTTACGACTGTCAGAACCTTGTGGAGATACATATTTAAGGCGCACAATAGAGTTCCGTGACAGCGAGCCTGGCTATATTGAGAAAACTAATGGCCTCTTGGGCGATAGCTCGGCATTAAAATTCAAATTAGGCTGTAAATCTTACTACGCATTATGCGACGTTTTATTGTAAATAAACGATATGGGTGCATTTTAAATTGTAATTGTTGTCATATGCATGTTTTTCTATATTTAACTAAAAATAGAAAATAAATATATTTATTCTATATCGACGGTGCAGCGTTTAGATAATCAAGCTTCAGGTAAATATTGCATGCAGTGTAATCCTGGCATTACATTATCCTCGCTAATTTTACATTGTCATAAATATTGCATGTGTAATTCTCGCCTTTTGCACCATGTAATTACTATTCATTTTCCTAGGGATTATTATAACTCCCCTATATTATCTCTAACTCTCCCATCTCGCTACATTATTGAATTCTTTATCGTATATAACCTACGCACACCTAAAATTATAAAGACAAGCTCATCTCCAACCTTATCGATCGTGTATTTTTCAGTAGAAAAGGTCAACGCCGATCAGACACGATATCTATCTTAAATCCCCATTGATCCATCCACATGTTCGACTGCACATAGTTTTTCACAGACTGCTATATTCTAAAATATTCAAAGCGCAGACACACCAAAAGCTCTGATTTATTCATACGTCCAGCGCTTGCATCAAGCGTACGTCCAACTTTTGCGCATACACGAGCGTCAGTTCGCGTGCGATGACGAAGCTGCAGTAGCAGCAGCAGAGCCGGCCAACTTTCTCTCTCTCTCTCTCTCACTCTCTCGCGCAATATACAGTAACCCAGAGTAGCTCGATTCCTTAAACCGCGCGCAATAACATTTGATTGCCGACTACTGTTAAGCCATTTAAGCTCCAACAGCCGATGTAACCGGTCACGACTTTACACACGTGTGCACACGTGCGCTATAAGAGAATTTCTGTATAATATATACGTAACCGACCGCGCCTATTAAACCATCACGGCAAAATTGTGTACAGCACTCGCGTGTTTGCAGGAGTGACATCCTTGTTATTACGAGCCCGGGAAGCGATGTAGAATCAGCAGTCAAAGGGGGATTTTCATTGCCCATAATAAAAAGGTGGGGTATAGCTGGCTGATGGCTAACTTTGATAGTGATGTACGCGGGGGCTTAGGTCGTTGATGCGAGGGGTATTCATCGTTTCTGACAGAATGGTTTGTTTTAATTAATTTCAAAAGGATTTGACGGACGCCGGACGGAGTCGGATGAGCTTGGTTGATTAATGACTCAGAGATCGAATTGTTGTGGACGTGAACAAAATGTAGCATGACTTTCGATCAGATAACATTTCGACTGCAATCATTCTAATTGAATGTGTCCGAGCTTTGCATGTTTTCGGAATAATAAATGGGTCGATTATTATGGCACGGGTATTATAATTTGTTCAATACTAGGACGCGTATTTGCTAACACGCAAGTTATTAATATAGCTGCGATTTCGTCTTTTTTGATTAGTAAAAATAGTTTATTTTTCGCATCATCAGCGAAAATAATTCGAGAGCCTCTTCCTATAAATCAAAAGCATGACCCTTACGTGATGACAAGGAATTTCAGAACGAATACCTCTCCCATTTCCTCATTAGCCAAATTCTATATCCCGCCGGATCTAAAAATACCGTCGTCAGAGTAACGCTACGTAACGATAGCTCTTCAACGTGATAAAGCGACGAAAATATTTCCTCTTTCGAATTCAGATCGATTGCTTTTCCTAATATTCTCTCTTTTTATGTTCTTTCCAATGGCGATTAAATTCGTCGAAATTACTCGGCGAGAGAAGTAAACTCGACGGAGCTATATCTCGCCTCCTCGAGTGCCGCGACAAATGCGGAGCTGCCCGACGAGCTAAGAAAGTAGACTGAGAAAGATTGCATAATGCAGATGTATACTAGGGACTGTGAGTTGGAAGGGGTTGTTATATAGCGCTCTCTCGGGCTGTCTTGCATGTCGCGCGGCAATTCACCCGAATTTCGCAAATCTAGCTTTCGCCTCTCTCTCCCCCCCTCTCTCTTTCAGTTTCTCCTTTGCCTTTACTTTTACGTACGAACTGTCGAGTGTCGCTTGAGTCGCGTTTCCTAAATATTTGTGTTTTAATTCTGTTGCAAGCATACATGTCTGTGTCAATTTACGTTAATAGTCTGTGTAAATTAATTTATAAAGCTTAAATGACGCGAACTATATGAAAATAACTTTTATTCGTATAACCTTATGTTAAATCTACTGGTGTAAAAAGTACGCAACATATTGTCAAAATTCTTGTCAGCGTTTTATAATTTTCGAATTACTGGAATTACGTTTCAAATATTATAATTTGAACTTTTGGAATGTACTTTTACGACATTTATGAATTTCACGTTGAAGTTTAATTAATGAACGATGGAATAGTTCCAAATTGATATCAAATTTACAAACAGACTTATCACACAATCCGCTTAACAAAATAACATATATAATATTGTAGGTATAATAGGTATAATAGGTACATAATATAACATCTGTGAAATCATAACAGTCTGCGATAATACACGATCGAAAATAAAAAATGAAATTAAACATCTACGTATACATAAACCCTAATGCATTTCTGAGGCATTAATTATCAGCCAGTAGAGCTACTCGCAATGGAAGGGGGTGTACAGCTCTGCGACTCTAATGAAGAAAGTTTACGACTCACCGCTGGCTCGTTCTCGCTCGCGCCTGCTTAATTATTTATACGAAATTGCATTCCGTATGCAGTACCGCGCACGCGCGCTCACCCCACTCATAGTTAGAGCGGAAAAATCGCCCTTCGCTTATCTCACGCTACGCCCCTTCCTAGTTTGTCAAAGGCGGCGAAAATTTCATTAGCTCGTCTCTCGCCTACTCCGATTCTCGGTATCACCGAAATGTCGGACGGCCAGTGAGTTCCTTTTCAGTTCCTTTTTTTTTGGCGACTGCACTCTTCGGTGACGTGTGGGTGGAATCTCATTTCGCTTTCTGCTGCTGCGCACCGACGAGGTTTCCTCTTCTCGGACGGCACGCGCGCGCTCGTTTTACATGACTTTAAAAGCGCTGACAGCGCTGAAAAGGCGAAGGAGAGAACGTAATTTCAAGGATATGAGGAGATATGAAAGCTTAGAAGTGGAGAAAGAGAAGATTGTTTTAATGTTGATGTAGATTTATACGCAATCTCGTACTTTAAGGAATCACTTTCTATAAGGGACAAGACGAGGATATAATTTGAACAATTTAATATATTATAAAAAATGAATTTACATATACACTTAATAATAATACAGACGTATAAATTAGCTAATCGCGACTGAATAAGCTACGCTAAATACAATAAAAAGAAAACTAAGCCATGAACTAAAAACTCGAACTATCCAAAGCGAAGGGCTACAGCGAAGTGTCGCCGCGTCGAACACCCGCTTCTCCGCAGGCCCGAGAGTCATGAGCCGCCGAAATCTTAGGCCCGCTAAAACAAAGCGCTCTCTCTCTCTCTCAAAGTACCGAAGGGACTCGAAGCAGCGCGAACGCTTCTCTCCACTCGACTCGCTGGCCTGGCCGTCACAGATCAGCCTTTCAGTTTTTCCGCACCGTATTGACTTTCATGTACCGTGTTGTAAACTCCCAATTGAAGTCGATGGCAGCCTAGGAGTTATTACAAACCGCTCTTAATCGAGTTGGCTCTACGCCACGAATCGCGCAGCCGATTCGCTCCAGAGTCGAGATAGCGAAGGAACGCTCGATAATTATAATAAGCAAAAAATATAATATATAAATAAAAATGCGTCGCATTTGCTTTTAATCACAATATTATTCGGTTACGTCCGGAACAATAATACTTGTATTTAATCAAATAATCTCACCTCACATTAATCCTACAATTTACACATAATAACGCAACTTTGAAACCGAGTTATTCACTACTTAATAACGACAATCACTCAGATAGCCTATAGATAGCCAGGTATCCCGTTCCGTACTCTAAAGCTAACAAAGAAACGCAAGATAGCCAGGTAACCCGTTACGCCCTTTACAACTAACTGAAAAAAACAAGATAGCCCGATGAACGACCGTCGAACGTAAGCGTATTACGGAAATGCCGCACTGTTCTCGCAGATAGCCGTAATTTTCGCAACAACAGATAGCCATCGAATTTAACAGAATCTACAAACTACTACTCTCGCGCGTCTCAAGGTATCTGGTCGTAACCAGCCCACGCACGCCTTTTCGTGAATCACTCACACTCTTGTCCGTCTCGACAATTTCCTCACTCAAACCTTATTCTATCTGAATGCGAATACTGCAGACACAATTCAGAATCCCGGCGTGCAGCCCTCGCTTGCGTCCGACGACTTACAGCGAGACTCACGATTTTCACGAATTTCGCACTATTGTTACCGCGCTTCTTAAAACTATGATCACTCCGAAAATTAACTCGAAAAACTTACGTCTAACAGAGATAGCAACAGAAGGGATAGCCGCACACGATGGCCGAGTCGAACAAAGTATATTAAAGTTCGCAATCCGAAGCGTGGAGCTACGCGCCCGCGAGAAAAGCCTTATCGGAGATAAATCGGGAAATCGATACACCAACCTTACGTCCTTTGGAGACTTGGGAAAATCCAAGATAGCCACGGAAATTTCACTGTTAAAAATACTCTTTGTAGATGAACAGCGGGAGCTTCTCGTTGACGCGTCCGTTCCAGATCAGCCAGGGCAGGAGAGTGTCGCTCGAGCGCTTGGTGATAGCCGCCGAGGCCCAGCTCTCCCGTGCCGTCGCAGTAACGCGTTCGCCTATTGGTCGCCACGCCGCGGGACTGTTGTCTCGTTCGCTCTCACACTCTATAGGCTCACGCGCGCCGTTCCCGATCGTCAGGCGGCAGCGCATGCGCTGTTGCTCTCCCTCTGTGTTCGACTGTTGAAGTTAACGCGCGCGAAATTCAAACTTTCGAAATACACAGACAGCCCATACTCGCAGATAATACAGAGTTTGTGCTTTGCATTACGGGACCCGAGACAGCAAGATGCCACTGACATCAGGGCCCTTGATTCAAGTGTGCAGTTACTAATCCCGAGCGCGATAC
>UCOJ01000526.1:0-91287 GCA_900474305.1 Cecidostiba fungosa
GCTAATCCTGCGCGCGGATAATCCAGATCCGTATATAGGCTGTAGCACCGCACACGACTCCTATATATACGTATATGTATATAGATAATATACTCGCAATGGATATGTGTATGTATAATACGTTATATGCGCACGTATGTCTGATGATTAGATTGTATATATATATATAGAGGTGGCGATGGGTTATTCGCTTTTATTGGATATTGCATCTCAGTGCGATGCTCTGGTTTTCTGATCTGTATTGAGTGATGATGGACGAGTTGGGATGTGTATTAGCATGAGAATATAATATATAATCGAGGGGAAATTTTGCATTCGCTGTTATTGCGCTTTTTTCGAATTTTTCATGACATTCAGAAAATGATACGAATATTATGTTAAATTATTTGCGAATAACTGATATTTAAAGCTAAAATGTATAGGATTTCCTGGAAATTATAACATACGCGATTTTAAAATTCAAATGAATTAATTATAACGTGTATACAATGATTAAAACAGCTAACATATAATCCTCGAGTGTAACAGCGTATGTATATAAGCGCAACGAGATTTTCATGAAAATCAACGAACACCACACATCAAACACTGCCAATATAAGGCTTTTATATACACAATCATTGCAATATCAGCGTCATTTCGCAAACAAAAGACTCGGCTCACAAAGCGTTATATACCTACCGATCCGTATAATATAAATCAAAGATCAATAACACACGTTGTATATAACACTGCCACCCGGTGATTCAACAATAATAATAACAATCCGTTATGATTTATAGTTAACAATTTCACCTCTCGTTTATACCAGCCGCTTAAACGATCCTCATTACGCATTCATGCGCGCGCTCGACTCGCCCATCATAATGATGATCATCGCGAAATAACCATCTGCTATATACATATATACAGTATATACGCATATACGCGACAAAAGGACGACGGCTGCCATTGAAGAGGAGCAAAACACGGTCACATGTATATATATATATAGAAAAGATGAACGTGCGGAGCTGCAGCAGCAGCAGCAGCAGCCATTGAGGCGCGACTGGTTCGAGCCGCGATTAACGTGCCGGATTAGGATTAAACCTGGCAGTGATCCGCGTGCATTAGCTACGCACGGTCTGCGCGTGCGATTGTGTTGCTCCGGGATATTGTGCGCGTTGTGTATATACCTATATACGTATACTACATCGTATATGTATATGGGAAGATCGGAAGATGTAGAGAGAGAGATTGTATTTATGTTATTACGGGGAGTACAAAGAAATATGGTAATGTGATAAAGCGCGGAGGGAGAGAGGATTTCGCGCGAAGAGGATGAATTTTTTGCGAGTCTGATGCAGGCGTGTGTGTGTGTGTGAAAAAGCTGTAAGTACATATATATATATGTATAATGGAGTAATTCTTTCATTAAGCGCTTTGAGGGATATTGTAATATTCTTGGGGATGACGAGCGAGGAAAATTTTATTAAAATGGGACTTGTACAGATTACACGAAGCCAAATTAAAAAAATATACCAGCATCGATTGAAATAGAACGTATGGCGATAGGCAGAGGTGCGAAGATTTTCAATACATCAAGACAGACGAGCAGCTTACCATGCGCCGCGATCCCGACAAAATGTGACACGTGGCGAACGAGCAAAGGATGTACCAACAGTTCTCCATGACCTCCACTATACCACCCGAGGTCGAAAGAAACGCCTCGAATCCATCATTGTTAGTTCCAGCGGATAACGATCATTACACACTTTTGTAATTGGATTAACTGAACGCACGAATAAATTTACGAAAACCAAGTTATCCGAAGTTAGAGTCTGTTTTACATGCTTTGAGTGTTTTATTTGTGCTGTCCAGACGTATTTAGTCTAATAGACCCAGGAGAGGTACCCGGCCACATCGAGGGAAGACGCTGATGGCGATTGCATGACGCCAATGCTAAGCGGTAGCAGCGACGCGAAGAAATGCACTGCACGTCTCCTCGCCGCCAAAAATTAATGTTCGATACACGTGTGAAATTTGATTCTGCATTTGTGTGATTGTCACCCTCGCTTCGCTCGGGCGACAAACCTTACTCATGTAGAATCGAATTTTTCGCACTTGTATCAAAATATCTATACTATTCTACGCGCAGATTCTGATGAGGGAAATTTAAAAGTGCCTATGCGCCACCTATCGTCGCTAGCGAGAAAGAGCCGGAAAGCTAGAGCGGTGCGGGGGGAAATTTGTCAGGCCAGTCCAAAACTGTTTTGTTTTATAATAAGACTACTATTTATATATAACTGATTCCGTATATATTCTCGCACATCGTCCGGATGGCGGATCTATTTGTAATATGTATAAAGAAGAACCTCGGCGACACTTCCGGAGAGTATAATATATAAGTTCTTTCACTAAGAAAGTACACACACACACGCACAGATATTAGATCGGATATTTGCGTAGGGAATCGAGCCGATTCGAGGGTTAGCTCGGGGCTGTGCCTCGACTCCTCTGAGCTTTAAGTAAGAGCAAACTGTATAGGTATATATAGGTATATATACGCCTCGCCCCTCAAACCATCCCCTATTACTTCGATCCGGTTGGCTCTCGTATATACGAAAGAAGTGTGTCGTGTACGCCTCGTATGTGTGTCTCTCACAGCTATATACTGAGGCTATATAATGCACATTACAACGATTTTAGATCATTAGACATATACACGCGACTGATCTCACTCTTGGACATTTGAATAATTGAAGAGTGGATATGTCGCTTTCGCTTGTAGTCTTCTTCTCGCTTTTTTTTCTCGGGAGAGAATACTTTGTAGACTTAGGCTTTACCGGGAATATATATATTTTCTTTTTTCAATGGATTCAGTGAAATGCGCTTTAACGCATCTTTTATCCTGAGTTTTACTCGAGAAAGACGTGAAATTAGTTCCGCATTATAATTTCATTTTTTCAAACTCAGACTCGCTCTATCCGAATATTAAACAGATCAACGATCTTCCATCCACTTAATATTCATATACTCCAAATTATACAATCAATTCGCAAGCTTCACTACAATAATAATAATAATAATAAAGGACCTATATATAATATAATACATCAAAAAGCGAGTCGTAGTTCCAAGCTATCGCATCCTCTAATTAGAGCTTAATTAAGCCAACGCCGATGATGACATCGCCACAAAGCGACATCAGGCGAATCTTCAAAGGTATAACACGTCCAATCGCAGCCTCGCTATATACACTGCAAAGACGCGTAATACGAGCGATCGAGCCCCCGATTATCCTCCCGTTTCTGTCTGTCGGCTGTACAATATTCCTCCCTACCTCTATATTCTATATATCTATACATCCCTACCAAAAAGCTCTTTCCCCTGGTGTGTCGCGATGATGATATATACGCCCACGCGACTACGCGACGAGAACACTCCTACCGCGAGGTATATATAGATTGCGTTTATTCCCCTCCTTCGTTCCGAGAGAGGATGCGCTGATTCAGGGGAAGTGAAGGGAAATTGATGGAGGTATATGGATTTTCCGGCTATAGTAGAGCTGCTGTGTGAGATAGATATGATGGTTTGGAGATTTGTTGTGTAAGGAGAAAAAAATCCGATGTGTTATTAGAGGTGATTTGCGACGTGTGCGAATTATAGCTGTTCGTTTATGTATAGCACTATATAAGCTGTATAAAACAAAAAACAGTTTTGGACTGGGCTTTCCACGAGTCACTATACGACCTTTCCACTACTTCCGCTGGAGTGAAAATTTAGCTCTGATAGAGTCTTGCACTATAATTGGAGTGATTGTCACTCAGAAATACATTGAGATAACTTACTCTCTTTTTCGAGTGAGTATGTTCACTCTAATTAGAGTGCAAATTGACTCTTTCAAAGTAGATAAATTTTCGTTAAGATTTTAAGAGTGCAATAACCTATAAAGCCATCGATACGATTTATAAAAGTTGTTGTTATAATTCTAGGTTGCTTATTATGACCTAAATTTGCCAAAAATATAAAAAATATCCAAGTAGTTGATCCAAACCGCCACGTATATTATCAAGCTTATTCATCACAATCGCTCAATAAGCAAATGTGAAAGTGTGTCAAGTGATGCTGACTGAAAAATCATAACGGCACGCATATGATAGTGTGCGCTGAAATCCTAATTTTATAGTCACCAAATGAATCACACTATGTATAATAGGCGTTTCAGCTACATATAATACGTACAGACTGTGTTCTATACGTTTTTTATCATCGTGTTATATAACATATTATGAACTATTCTAACATAGCTTACACTTATTTACACAATTTGTACACTTTCCCAAAATCACACATACCTATACACATCATTCAACCGTATCAAAATTCTCTATCCAGCCGATTATACCCGAAAAGCATATATCGCAGTGACCCGCGTATAATCCATCATCCAAAAATCGCCGTCAGCGCGAAAATAAATGACACGTCCTCTATATCTATATACATCAGCACAGCAACGAATTCATGCGCTCAGTCATGCGTGCAAAACGCGCAGCTCTCACTCTGGCATTTTTCATCACAGCCATCGGATTCGCGCAATAAATAGATATTCGCGCCGCTCTCCCTTCCTTTTAACCCAGCATATATACATATAGCAGTGACATACACAGAGAAGCTCTGACATGCGGTGGAGGGAGAGAAAAGCGCCGCGAGACTCGATGGGCGGAGTTTCAATGGGACACGCCTATATGATGTGCGATGTTATACGAGAGATGCATCGGAGGACTGCGTGATATATGCAGTAGTACCTTTTTATCAGGCGCTTATGGGCTCTATTCTGAGGTATAACGGTGTTGTATAGCTTGGGATATTATTATGTATGTGCGGGGGAGGTGAATCTTTTGTATTTTGCGAGATGTATATCGATAGTGCATTTATTTATTTTTTTTTAGCAATGATTTAGTTGGATTGTTATATAACTGCATGTCGAAAGCTTTCAATAACCTGAGTTGATGTATAATTTGAGAAATCGTTGCGTGGGAAAAACTTTAAAAATTTCCTGTCAAAATGTTCCCGATGCGCTAAAAAGAATCGAATTGGTAAAAATACCCTCGATATTTTTAGTAAAATTTACAACGTATCTTCCCTACGAAATCGCTGCTATATACATAAAAAAACTAATAAATAATTTAAAACAATTTCGAATCAAGACCCAAAACATCGCAAAATCTCTCCCAAAAATCACAAAAATCCCTTGCATCCCGTTGCATCTCTCTCACCAAGGGTAGCTTACTCAACGCCCCGCCTACAGTTCTCCCTTCTCCAACTCGCTCCCTCTCCGTTCCCGTCAGCAGAAACGTTCGTCGAGAGAAAATCTCCGTTGGAGGGAGAGTTTCCTAACCGACGAGCACACAGAAACTGCATCCCCCCGTGCGTGGATGCAACAACGTCCAGTTCCGATCGGCATCTCTCGCGACTCAGTGCTATACATATATACCAACCCCTACAATACAACACAGTGTTATCCGAACCATGAGTTCGTCATCTACTAAAAAACAGTGAATCAAAGTGAATTATCCATCGACAGAAATGACCGATCGTCAGCAGTAACTTTCAACATAACAAAGAAAAAAAGCTCTCGACTTTTTTCAAACCACCCTGCCGACGCGCGCGATGGTCGAGAGCAGTAGCGGCGGCTACGGCAATAACGCCGCCGGCGACTCGTCCTCGCGATCTCCCATGACAGACTCCTCACCGCCGCCGCTTCCATCAACTTACGGACAGCTTTTGTACTCGAGATCACCCGACGCTGTACTCGGTATATCTCATCATCATCAACATCATCAGCCGTCTCATCAACGGGGTAACGTTAGGACTACCACGTCATCCTCCTCGTCGTCGTCTACGTCGGCTGCGTCGCTTTTTACTATCGATAGTATACTCGCACCGAGACCTGCTAATATGGGAAATGTTCCGGCGGCTGCGGCTGCTGCTGCTGCCAGTTTGCAAGCTGCTATGCAAGGTGCTACCGATGGAAGCAATGCTAGAAATGCTGCTGCTGCTGCCGCTGCTGCTGCTGGGGTTCATCCACTTCAGCAACAACTACATCATCTGGCTTTTACGTCCGCGGATTTTCTTGGTGAGTTCCTTTTTTTTGGTGGAATTGTTGTTAGGTTTATTTTTCAAAATTAACAAACAAATTTATTTTCGAGGCTGAACGACTATTATAACGATTAGATTCACAAAAGAAGCCTTTCACTTTCAATTGAAAAACGAGCACCTCCTCCACGCAAAGAAGAAAAAAAACGTTCAACTCACTCATCTTCAAAAGCGCAAATCCCCTTGCAAACTCGACACTCCCGAGAGAGAATCCCCCGTCACTCTCGGCAAAAATCTTCTTAAAACACTCCGGTTATGCCCACGCTATACACCAGCCACCACGAGAATCTCGTCCAAGCGTAAAAAAAAAATATATATATACACTCGAGATTCGACTAGGAAATTCCTTGATTCTCCGCGTAAACCGCGAAGGCATTTCAGCCTCGAGAAAACGCGAAAAGAGGGTTGGAGAAGATCCTTCGGAGAAAATCCCCGGAGAGATTCGTCGGCCGCGAAAAATCTCTCCTATACTTTTTTCACTCGAAGCGTCGTCGTCGTCGTCGTGAGAAAGAGAAGCCTGGAATTATATCGGAAAAATATTTGGAGACGAGATGTGTAAGATGCGGCAAAGGTCGCGGGGATTTTAGGGTTTGGTTATGAAAAAAAAGATGTGGATCGTGAGAAAATTTGTATATACTGCGTCTGACCTGAATTTAATCTGGACTACTTATACACGCAATGGCATTGAATTGAAATTAAACTATTGTTATACTGGCATATACTACTTTTAAAAAATAATATATGCTGTATTATCAGCACCTCAGTGTCATTCTACCATAAAGCTTTCACCAGTCATTCCAGCAATAAAAGCTCCTTGAAAAATCTCAAATCCGAAGCTTGTAACGCTCGAACGGCCCGAAATCCTTCGTGAAACATAATATCGGGCGGCACGCGCGAAGTAGTATAGCATAAAGTCTCCGTAAAAATATTCTCAATATATACACGAGTGAGCGAGAGAAAAACACTAAGCTGCTTTTATGGCCCCGAGATTTTTCGCAAAACGTCCCTGGGGATCTCTCGTCGTCGCGCGATATTTTTCTTTGCCAGAAGTATAGTATAGACGCACCCTTGGCTGCTATTAGCGGCGCCTGGGAATTTCGGCGGGTGAGCTCGACGCCTTGACTTGCGTTTAGGGTTGTCTAATAAAAATTCAATACAATTATTAAATGAAATATAAAAAAATGCATCGTAACATTTTTCAGCCGCAGCATATCCAGGCCTGTATCCAGGCGGTTACGTAGCGGCGATGGCTGCGGCGGGTGTCTCTCTTCACGGCCAACCGGCTTTTTACCACGGAGCTCACCCGTATCAGCTTAGTCCAAGCGGTGGTCCTGGTATCGGTCCTATGGCTAAACGTAAACGACGACACAGGACTATCTTTACCGAGGAACAACTCGAGCAACTCGAAGCTACCTTCGATAAGACTCACTATCCTGACGTTCTTCTCAGGGAACAGCTGGCGTTACAGGTCGATCTCAAGGAGGAGAGAATAGAGGTGGGTTGAGTTTGTTTTTTGTAAATTATTCGAATTAAAGTCTAGACAGAATCAACATTTCACGGTGAACGCAATTGGCTAGACAGCAAACACCCATAGTGTATATATACACGCACGTGTTGTAAATTGTGCGTGACGATCTCGCCGAAGCTTTTACCCGCTGAAACTTAATACTCTTAGCCCCTAACTTTCGTCGACAGACAGATCAGAAAAGTAATTTGTCGTCTGTTGGCTCTTCCTTTTTCTTCAACCACACTCACACACACAGTCTTCTGTTTTCCCGGAGTTATATAGTGTGACGCTCTCTCGAGAGTACAGGGAAAAGTTTAAGCTCTTTCGTGGAAATCCACTCGTCGAATTGCCTCTAAAATATTTGAGAATTATACAGAGCTTGTCTCGAATTTTATTTTACGATTAACGCTGAATACCTAATCGTATGTACATACCGATTAACCGGTTTTTCCCTCGAATATTGTATATGTATATACATCGATAAACAAACGGCTGCGGTTTTCACATGAGGCGTTAGATTAAAGGCTTTGATCGTGTGGTAATGCGTATATCGGCTCTCGATTGTTGCGTTTTCTCATATATTATTCAGTAGATTACGTCGCGTCGATGCAAACATGTATATATCGGCTGTGTGTATAACAACAACCGATTGTAATATTATATATAAGCGAGCGGAACAACGAGATCCTTTGTGTAAATTTTCCAGCGTTTAAATAATTAGCTCGGTTAATATACATAAATTCTCATGTAAAATTTAAACGAGCTGTTGCAAAAATCGTTATAATTCACATCACAATGCAAATCGACAACCCCGTACATATACCGCGTAAATGATCAGCTCAACCATACGTAAACCTTCCCTCGCACACCTTCGAAATAAGAAGGAAAAAAAAAAGGAATAAAGAAAAATCTTTCGCGCGCGAACGAAAGCTACTTCGCGCGGGGACCACCCATGTGTAGGCCTACAATAGCTGAGATGCCTCCTTCGAAAAATCCCCTTTTCTCAAGAGGCGGCGGCAGACGCCCGAGACAACATGCACCTGCCCCTTATATATATATTCTCTCTGTAGGTCGGCCGCATCAGTGTTTGCCGAGAATTAGTGAGAGACACGACTCGCCGCGGTTGAATAAAGGGGGAAATATACTACTTATATATATAAAGATAAGAAGAAAGAGTATAGGAGAGAGAAAAAACGGCTGTTTACGAGGGATGGAGATAAGGCTGTGTGGAGATACTTCGCAGAAAGCTGTGTTAAGTTATACACAGTGCGTCAGGTGGATTTGAGGGTAAATAGTGAGTGGTGCGGTTTGTTTTGGGTCGTATAATGTTAAACGTTTTTTTTTTTTTTTTTTTGGAAAGCTGTGATTCGTAAGATATAGAGGCTTAGAACTACGATAAGGTATACTGTATACGTCGTAGGGAAAAAATTCAGGGAAATTAGTTCTCAAAATATATAATGCCACTCGACTAAAGAGAAAATCCAGGGTAGAAAATAAGGTAGTTTAGAAAAACAGAGAGTCGAGAGGGATGAGTAGAAAAAAGAAAAACAACAGCGCAGCACATAGTTTTCTCGGTTTTACAATGACTAGGATGGAGACGAGCTGTTATAAACACACAAGCGCGTTTTTCGCTCGGTCTCTGTATTATGTATAATATGAATAAACATAATCGTGTATTTGCGTTTCCGAGTCTATAATATACTAACTGAGATGCGAGTGTGAATAAGAGCTGCGGCTGACGGGGATGTCTGATTTATACCGACGCGCTAAAAGAGACGTTGGGGAGGATGTTTGCCCGCTGAAATTAGCCGGAAGATCGAAGTGTTGAGGCTGTTATTGATATTCAGTTTAAATACGAAAGAATTTAAATAAATCGTGTTTCGTTTAAAAAAATATCTCACGCTTCACTCCGGCACAAAGCAAACACCGAATTTATTGCGAATCGGGCAACAGGCGTAAATTTAAACAAACCCCTCGGAACCTTTCGAGCCAATATATGTATATATAGTGAGAAAGACTGAAAATAACGTTCGATCGTCGCGCGCGCGCGCGCGCATTTGTACGTGATCCGTTTTCTCCTCACGCCTGTCCGAATCGATTTCCAAGCGCCGGAGAATCAAAAGCCGAGCCACCCCTTGGCATAATAATCGACTGGGTTTCCATTATATACATATACGCTCTCTTCTTTCTCTAGTATAATACACGCGCGATTTGTAAGTAGGTATGAGAGAGATTTGTACTTTCGAATGTGTGTCTGACAGCATAACGCGGCGTTATGAGAGTTTCGAGCGGTGGGTGTATTTTATATATTGCTTTTTGTTTAATAAAAAAAATTTTTTTTTATATACTCAATATAAAGTTTTTTTTTGGT
The DNA here is from genome assembly GCA_900474305.1 of Cecidostiba fungosa. NCBI lineage: Eukaryota > Metazoa > Arthropoda > Insecta > Hymenoptera > Pteromalidae > Cecidostiba > Cecidostiba fungosa. The sequence goes on from UCOJ01000526.1 coordinate 10,017, forward strand.
GCAGTGGATTATTCTTTAAGTCTGTTTGTGGAGTGAGTCACGATTGGCTTTTGTGCGAAGTAAATTGAGCTTTGTTCTGGTTTAAAGGGTTGAAGTTACTGGTGACAAAAGTAAGGTACACTCTTATTAGCTCTGTTTTTCTATTGCAGGACTTTCAATTAAGTTTAAGCTTCTGATTCATCATCTATACTTATTATATTTTAACACTTTAATACAATGCATAAATTACACGGATCCGAAATGTATTTCGTTCTCATCCCAAAAGTCCTGTGACATATTTCAGAACGTTCCGAAATCAAGAACAAAGTTTAAAAAATATGCAACCCGTGCACCGTTCATACGTAATATTAAAATTAAATACATTATAAAAATATACTATTATAGCACTGACTAGCATAAATCCTCTGTCACGCCTATCCGTGGCATAAGCAGTCCATTTTGGCACCGTGATGTTAGCGCACGAGCCTAGCAAGTGCGATAAGCACGGTGCCATAAAGAACAACTTATTTGTATATATTTCTATGGTAAATGCAAAACAAGCGTGATTTCACCTTTGCTAACTGGCGACTTCAAAAAATCACAATGGAAATCAAATCTCAAAAATCAGTGTATTAAATACTGCGTAGAAACAGTGTGTAATGTTTTACTCCCAAAACGAATTTATAAAAGCTCGAGATCGAGTCGAGATCCTTCTATAATGTTACGTCCTGATGGCTACTCCTTATGAGAATAGTAGGAACGTATAAATGATATGATCTAGGGTAGGCTCTAGTATTTTTAAATATTATTAGTATATCTTGATACAAGAAACATTTTAAATATTATTAGTATATATTAATACAAGAAAAATTTTAAATATTACTACTAGCATATCTAATAATTTCACGGCATATAGGTCATCATTATAAATCAGCGTGTGCTTGTAAAACCACATCGCACTTATGTGCATGAAAAATCCGGCTCTGTGATTTTCCCGCGTATCATAAGCACGCATACGTATATATAGCTATACAGGCATAATCTAAGCGTGAAATGGTACGTATCTATACGCATGAAGGGTGCACTCGGTCTTACCCCTTCCCTTGTCCGTATAATCCTTTGAATAAGTAATCCGGACGACAAACACTCGGGACGCGTGCGCCTCGAGCGATACTTTTCTCGCGATATTTCACGGATTACGCGTCGATCGTTTTAATCGCGACCTCGTGCGTCGAATCTGATTGTGTATTATAGATCTATAGATGCTATGTGAATTTCACACTATAGCTGCATAATAACCCGCATTTTGTACATTCATTCTGGACTATATACAAGAGTTATAGAGGGTGTGAAGGGCCGCGTGACCGCTGCTCTTTTAATGGCTTCGTTATGATTTGCTTATGTTATGAGAATTTTTTAGGTACTTTTTAACTTGATAATTCAATCCGGTTGAATTTCGAAAATGTATTAGTAGTCGTCCTGTCGGATAGAGAATCAAGTCTGACGAGATTTTTGGCTTGAAGTTACCTAGAATATTTTAATATTTCAACCGACCACGACGTAGAAAACAATTTTCTCTAAATATTTTTTATATGGCTATTGTATTCCTATGCATATTATCATTTTTTTAAATATAAAATAATAACTATTCTGATTGAGTTTTATTTTTACACAAGGTAACGCGCTCTACAAAGGTATATATTACTTATACCTAATAATTCGGCATCGGGACATTATATACCGCACCTCCTTTGGATATACACAAAAAACCTATAATATAAATTTGTATAATCTGAAGCAAATATATATGAGGGGAGAGGCATAAAAAATGACACATTTATATATACATGTATACCAACGCTAAATACTTTTCTTAAAGTGCCTAATTGTAAATTACAATAGTTTGATAAATCAGAACTTTAGCTTCACATAGTTATACGTTCCATTAAAGTGTGACAAAGTCAAAAAAACCGTTACAAATACGATTGCCGAGAAAATAAGTTCATTAAAATAAACATGTAAATGTATCATAGGTTTATATATTATATTCATACATCGAAGTAAAAAGTCCAAAACCTTACCTTGAAATCGACGAGCATCCTCGACGACTGGCTTCCCGTGACAAAACGTCAGTCATCGTAAACGCCGCTTCAATAATAATAATTGCTCGATCAACGAGAATCTCTAACATTTACTCAGAGAAACAGCGTACTATTTGCTCATTCGGCCATCCAGATATCAAAATCGCAATCCGGCAACCTTCCGACATCTTGATTTTTTTACGGAAAAACTCGACTACTTACTCCTCCCGACATATCTACTAACTCTTTTGATACTAATGTATAAACATACATACTAATAATAGAAAATCTATAGACTAATAAAGCAATCAACTCTTCACGTTCATTCGTGTTCACACTTCCACTGTCCCGCACACAAAGAGCAAAAAAACGATCACTGTTCTGGCGCCAAGTAACGCCACCGCACGTCCAACGGTCAAATACGAAATATATAGAATAGTCAAAAAAGTCATTTTGCACTGTTGCGACGCCACCGGAAGTAGGGGTTTTCTGAGAATTTTAAGATGAAAAAAATGCTTGAAAGTTATTTCTAGTTCAAAAGTACGTCACGATTTAACGAATCCTTAAATATTAACATTTTTTAGATAAATAAACATTGATGGACCTTTACATAAAAATGACCCATTTTTACCCGGGATTTTCAAATCGATAATTTGAAAAAAAACTGTATTAGCAACATTTTAATAAACAAGAAAACACTATTTGGCTTGTAATGAAAAAAAAACGTAACGGAATCGATCGATCAAAGTAGTTTTTATCACGTTACTGCTAAAAACTGATATGTATTAGCAGCTTACGCATAAGAAATGCGATACTCGGCACGCGACTGTCCATACGTCGTATACCCTATCGGTGTTTACATCGGCTACAGCATCAACCCTAAATGCTGCGTACTTTTTTAAGCCTGATCCTCGTGACTTGCTTAAATGAAAATATATAGAAAAAGCTAATAATAAAAATTTATAATTATTATAGATTAATCAATAAAAATTAAAGAAAATTTTTTTATAAATTTAACGTTTTATTATATATTTATATTTATAACTACTGTTTTATAAACTCCAACAACTTTTATTCTCGGAGACAAACAAAAAAGCGGATACAGAATCATCATTGAAGCGGGCCGAGACTCATACTCCTACAAAAAGCCTCAGATTTCTCAACGGACAGCAGCTATACTCTTGAATTGAACTGCCAAAAGGATGAAAAAAGGTAGCAACGTCCTACGAATCCGTCCAACTGTGACGACAACGACTCGCCGTAACTCAATTTATCGGCATAATCGCGTTGCCGATTTTCTAATGCAACGAATCACTGCGTCGTAGCTCCTTTTTGTCCTCTCTTTGGTACAAAAACGACGCAGGAAGTTGTTTTTTTTCCGAGATTTTCTTCAAGTACTTTTACTGTCGTAGTAAGTTTCTCTTCCATTTTTAAAAACAAAAATTACACATCTAAGAGGAATCGATAAGCTAGTAGAATAAGGAAAAGAAAATACAGCGTTAGATTATTATTGGCAATTAAACATTTTTATTATTAATTTTTTTATGACGTTGTATATGATTAACTTTTTACAATGTGGAAATCGACAGTGGGCAAGTTCTCTCTCGTTACAGCTTGCCGAACGGATACATCGTTTTTCTTCTGTCTGTAAATACCACGGAAACGAACGACAAAAAGAAAAACCGAAACATTTCGGATTTGTAAAACGAGAAGGTACGCGAAACAACGCGTTGGTATAGTTATTAGTTTTTTGTTACTTTTAGGCCATCCATCGACAGAAAAACAAGAAATTCATCAGAGCAAGCTTAACGACGTGCTCCCGCACCCATGATATATAAATACATAATAGGCGTTGTTACGATTAAACGAAAGGTAGATAGTTATCTCCTCTATATTTTCGCAAGCTACCGCGGAATAAACAACTAAAGACTCTCCCCAAACCCTCTACGATTAAACGCACTATTTCAGTCTAGTTCTGATGCTAAAGGTTCTTTTTGTTTTCCTTATCTTAATCTACACCTTATCGTATATATAGTTAGGTCACATAGTTGCTGTGCTTTCGAAAAACCGACTCTGAAATTGTAATTTTTCGTAGTAAAGATTGTATCAATTACAATTGACATAATTGTTTTTTATAATTATTATAGATTACACCGATTTATTTTAGCAATAGAGATATGTATTTTTATCAAGAACATTGATTAATTTTCAAAAATGCGTGTACATGTTACAGAGAAGCGAGAAGAAAGTCGACTTCACGATCGCACAGCAACAGTTTTAAGTACAGTCGACGTTTTCTATTAACTGTTATTTATAATTTCATACGAAGATTTTTCTTTGTAACTTCACAATGAGAATGAATGCGATACTTCATTTTCGACTTTGAAAGACTCAAAAGTCGCTTTTTTATGCAACAGCCGTTTTTTATTATAAAAATACACTGGACGGAACGGATGTAATATCTCGCACTTTAATATAGAATTAATGTCACTGATTTCTCGTAGTTGGAATAAGATTTTTTTACATCAAAAGATTTCTCGCTTGTAATTATTTTTAACTATTACGTATAGGTTTTATTGCTCAGGTGTATTGGTATAAAATACTTTTGCACTTTGAAATGTGCAAATAACAGACACTAAATCAATCAGAGAAACTGAAGTTCGAAAAATGACTTTTTTTGTAGTAGACCTCAATAAGCGTTTTGTCAAAGAGTTTTGGAGCGATGCTTAAGGTTACAATTCCGATATTATATAGTTTTTGTGATTATAACTTTTACATGAGAATACGAACATTTAAGTTTCCATTAACTCAGTTCAGTTTATTTATTCGAATTCGTACATTGACGAAATAATTGAAAAATACTGACTACGATATATTTATACATTTTACGTTTCCCAGCAAAGCTCATTCCATCTTGTAATACTATGATATTACTTGCAGTCACATCTTATTGTTTTATTCAGATACACGAGGATATTAATTTTTATAATTTTGCTTTCATCCTAAATTCGCCTCATAAATCAAGACTATTCGATATTTAGTATATGTAACAAACGATTAAAAAGCTGCGCCGTTTTGCCTTGAAATCGAGAAATACATCGATAAATCTTAAAAAAATCTATACGTAGACTAATTAGTTTCATTATTGAAAAAGAAAAGAAAAGAAAACGAAAAAACTAAAACTAGCTTTGCAACAAAGTCAGTCGATGATTGTTAAAATAATTATTGGGCCCTGTATCATGATATTGACGATTAAAAAACTCTTTAAAATCTACCTAATGCGCGACTTACTTAAAATAGTAGAATAAGTTTGAATAAAACTTTGATTTTCTTGCAATATAACATGGTCAATAAAATCTAGCCTAGGGGTATTCTCTCTTAAAAAAAAGACTGGAAAAATTACAAAATCACGTTATCAGCACGTTACAATGTATTGACATTAACAATACAATAAAACTTAAAACGCATTATTCAAAGTAATGCATTTCACTCGCTACATAAAAAGATCTATCAAACGCATAGAAATAAGCAATTTGCTAGTAAAGCAAAGTTACGCGATTTACTTTGACAGCATGCGGTGTCTATTTTAATTTTTCTTCAATTATTCTGCAACATTTTTCAATTAAAACACTATTCCATTTATGAAGTGGGAATTAAATTTAAATTTAAATAATCTTCATTCGAAGAATTTTCTCAAAATCACATAAGTGGAATGTGTTTTCTTTACTGTGACTATCACAGATGATTCACTCAAATCTTAGTATTAAAACTTGATTTTCTCAAGTGACTACATATGTACATTTGGCCAATTATAAATGAATATTAGTAACGATTATACAAAAGTTGAGACGAAAACACCATCTACAATTTGACCCTGAACTAAATAATAGCGCAGTACTAGACATAATAAAAATCAGTGAAAACAATGTTTATAACAATCTAATTGTAATTTTAATCAGTACCATTAGTACCATACAAAATTGAAATCGGTAGAAACTATTAAAACTTGCTTGCATTTTCAAACAATACTGTTCGCTTCAATTATTTTCTTCTACTAAAATGTGGCAATTTTTTCAAAGTTTTACACCTTTTTTTGAGTGAAATATCTGGAACACTTTCGACTTCAAGACAAACAGAATATTCTAATATAGTAATGGCAAACGTGTGTGCGCCCTCGACATCATTGAGAGAAAAGAGCCATGATATCTCTTATTTCTCAATGTATCTCAGTCGTTCAAGAACGAGTCTCAAAATCTCGGAAGATAGCGAGGCGAGTGCGTTTCGTTAATTCGTTTGTATTCGCCGTCACAAAGATGGCATCGATTCGACCCGCCGAAGAAAATCAAAACTACTCTCCGATAGTTTCTTCCCTTCTTCGCGCCTTCGACCATCCGTTCAAGGCACTGTCGAATCGAAATACGCGGCTTAAAAACAAGGAACAAAAAAAAAAAAAAAGAAAAAAAATTAAGCAAAATTGAATGTACATTGTAACGTTCTCATTCTCTCATCATCATCACCGAATCGTGGTTCGGCACATCTAACTTTCGTGCGCAACACTCGGTATCACTCTTCCCAAGAGAAAAGACAAAAATTTTTCATAGAAAAAATTCGCTGATCACACCAATAGCCAGGTATCGGTCTACGCTCTGGTCTCGACGTGACGCTTTAACGAACAGGCAATAAATAACACTTAAATAAAGACAGTCATCGATCACTATGTAGTTTGTTAAGGCATTTTTATACAATTATTTCTCTTTCGCATGCACTGCTCACTCTCTCTTGGCTTTCCTCAATCATCATCATCATCATCGATCCTTCCTCAGCATGAAAAAATACTTTTCTCTCTCTAGCGTTTCTCGCGCGCTATTTAAACGAGTAGCGCCAGCTGGATTACTAAAAATACCGCTATAACAATACTAGGTACTCTGTTCGGTCCAGCTCTTCAGGCGAGTGCGAAGGAATTGCCATCCCGACGAAGACTCGTTGTCCTGGCTCCTCAGCTTCCCTGGAGCAGGACCACAAAGGACTTGACACGGTCCCGGCGACGCTGTAGCGCCGGCTGGGGTATCGAGGCTCGGCGTCACTCGAGTGTCCTGATGAGGGAGCCTAGTTCTCGGAAAGTAGCGCCCAATTTTCCCGGCATCGTCTGCTTCTTCAGCAGGATGCTGCGGGCCATCAGGAGCTTGTCGTAGCAAGCCACACACTTGTGGTACCTGGAGATGACGGAATTAAAAATGACAGTTTTAGATTAGGTTTTGAAATGCAATTATACTGTATACGCGTAGCAACCGATTTTTGACTCTGACTTAAACATTCTGATTGTAAAATAGTTATAAACACGATAGTTATTCTATTTTAAAATTTTTAAATAAAGCACGTCTAACGAGCTATTCCAATCATTGAACGTATCCTCAGGCAAGTTCGCAGATCCCACCTAAAATAAAACTCATTAGAAAACATCGAGTCATTAGTGGACAAAAAAAACATTCCAGCAAAAAATTGCGGGACACAGAAAGTACCGCAAAGATAAAAGAAGATTAAAGCATGGCGTGGCAGTGAATGGAAGTGAAAAAGGAGTAGCAGAGATTTCTCACCGTTCTTCGCGGGGCACGTCGACGCCGATGCTGTTGAGCGGTGCCTCGACGTTGGACTTGATGACGGCAGCGAAGTTTCGCAATATTAGCCTAAGCGCCGAGCATCCGACCGTCACGTACCTGCGAGAAAAAAGCAAAGCAAAATCGATCAGTTTCCCATACATATATACCATTTCCTTTTTAAAACTGTAAATCTCATCTTTCTTTTTCTGTATAAAAATTCTTTGACAATGAGCTCAATAAATTCAGCATAATATTTATACATAATTATTAAGCTACGTGTTATAAAAAAAAAATATTGTTAACCAAACAAAATACCTCCACCCCCCAAAAAAATAGAGCTACACAGAAGCATCATCGCCTCCCACCTCGTTAGGCTTCACGCCTCGTTTTATTCATACACGCGCGATGCCGATAAATAAAAAGAAGGCGCGTGAAATCGGGCGCACGCGCGACCGAAACCCTTTGCCGGGCGTGACGAATCGTCGGTAGCAGCTTAGATCCGTTTGCCAGAAATTGACTCGTTTTCTCGACTGGGGTCTCGGGGCGAACAACCCTTTTATCGGCCGGTCTTCTTTATTGCTGTTATTTTTCACGAGCTGCTTTATTCTTCGGCCTTTTTCATTGTGGTTTCCAAATCTTATTTATGAGCCGTGAGATATGCTGCGTGTGGGGTGGATATTGTCTGACCCGTTTTCACGTGACTCAAAGAGAGAAACAGTTGAGACTAATTTTCGATCGACGAGGTCAATATTGCATATTATAGATATTGCGTTAGCTCGGAATCATAAGACTTTCATTTTTGTTCATTTAGAGTAAAATGTCGAGTATGTCGTATGACACAACGCCAAATTATCTTACATTATTAAACATATTGCAGATCGACTGTTCGACGAATAAGTGTATATCGTCAAATAATCATAGCAGCGCAAGAAAACACCTTTGAACTTTCACATCGCCTTAGAAGGAAACCCGGCGAATCTCGAAAATGCCAGAGCAGCCAACCCACATCTTTTATAACTCTCGCGACCGATCACAGACTCATATATATATACCTACGCTCTATCCCCAGCAGGAAACGTTACACATTCTATTCCGATAAATCCGCTTTTCAACTTTCGTTCGATAATTAGCAGTAGCTCTCGCGCGCGACGTGTATATAATGTATACAGGTATACATACGCTTATGTACAACGGAGCCTCTTTGGGATTACGTTATTAAGCAAACAATGGAATTAATTAAAACGAGCGAGAGATCACGAGAGAGAGGAGGAATATTCGTGCAACGCACTTTTCACGCAGTTACGGTTTCGTACAATGCAATCGGGAGAGATCTCTCGGGAGCGCGTGCGATGCCTTATACGGCCGGCCGCGGAATGCCGTTCTTGGTTTCCACCAGGAAACGAGCGAGAAATGATGTTGCTCGATGCTGCTGATTTGAATTCTCGCTGATGGTGTGTGAGTGAGGTATACACTTGCAAAAAGTGCCGGCTGTTGTTGTTTTTTTGCCTTTTCTTGGTTAACTCGATTAAGCTATCTTTTATCGGCGCTGCGAGGAATCTTTATTGTAGTAAAAAGCGTATACAGTTTTGTTATATCGTTCTTTTTATACGAATCTTTTTACTTCAATTAACCTATTTAAATTTACATCGAAAAAACAATTGTTTCCTAACATAATCTAAACGTACTTTAATTTCTCCAAACTACAATGCATTCCCCCACAGCAGCGAAATCTGACATCGATTTCCCAACAAGCTCGTCTCATCAGATCTCTCAATCCGCAAGGATAGTACCTACACTGCATATATACACCACTGCTCTCCCCATCAGCGGACGATTTGCATGCAGTGACATATCCATAGAGCGAGAATAGAATAGACAGAGCGTAGACGGAAAATTACGAGGGTAAAGAGGCGAGACGCGCGCCGAGCTCGAGTTTGCATAAGCGCACCCGAGTCGTCGTCCGCCGCGTGTCCCTTTACACGCCTCGTTCGCCACGCTATGCACTCTATGTGTATATATATATGTCGAGAGTCGAGTACGCTAGGCTCGTCGGCCCGTGAGAAAAAAATAGAGAGAGTAAGTATACGCGATGGGCTGCGGCTTAGACTGGCTGTCGGAGGTACCGTTGACTTTATATATAGTACGTGATGCTTTTCACCGGAAAACGCAGCCGCGTTGCGATTTGTACCTATTTTTATTATATGACTAACAGCCATTTGCTGTATGCGATGAAGTGAAGGAAACACACTTTTATAATAACGTTAATTGATAAAAAAATCGATGAATTTCGTAACTGCATAAATTAGCAATACTAATTTATATATACCTAGCAAATCACAAACTGTTAACAATGAAATCTCGATCAGCCAGCAATTAAAAATCCCATCACAAATCACCTAAACTCCAATCAGCGTAGAAAAACAAACAATCGTCGCACGCGACCATTTCTTCTCTCTATTCCCCCACCACCACCTCGTCATGCAAATAAAAAGCCCTCGATCGACAATAGCAGAGTATATAAGTACACACAAATACTCCGTTTACACGCGCAAGTACAATACAATCGGAGAAACTCGAGTGAAGCATTGTAATAAGGACCTCGCGGCGATCGGACAGCAGCAGCATAACAGCAGCTGCGCGCTAATTGCCGGACGTTTTTTTTTCGTCGACGCGCGCCCACGCGTTCGCGCCGAGAAAGGCGCCAAAGACGCGTCTCCGAGGTCTCAGCCTTTCTTTTTTTTTATGGTTGAGTGTGAGATTTTCTGTTTTCTTAGATGTGGGAGATTTCGATCGTGATTTGGTTGATCGATCGAGTGAATCTGTGAAATAAGATTATTCGGCTATATTTACTGTTACAAGTTACGGAATCGGTAAATATAAGAGAGAAAAAAAGTGTCGTTAACGCTGATTGTTGCGTGACAAGTAATTAGCATCGAATCGTTAAAAAAAAGACTTTGTTTGCAAAAAGCAGTCGGTCGGTGTCTTTAGAAATCGTGTGGATAGTTACTTACGTAAAAAAAGCGCAAAAAGTACTTACGCGCTTTTTATTACGAAGCGTATATAAATATCCTTAATCGGCCGACTAATGTTAGTGAACTTAAACTTCGCTCGATTCAAGGTGATTATCTTCGTGCGCGCGAGCATATAATATACGACCTCACCGTCCACGCATGCAGATTTCGATCAAGGACCGCGATTCCTCGTCATTAATTCCGCGCGATTAATTTTTAACTAGCTTATTATATATTTTTCAAACTAGAACGAACTATAAATCTTGTTTTACTATACTCTGTCTTCATATCGAATTTCCTGGTTTATACGGGATATTTGATTTTTGATTGCATATAGAATTAATGGTATATAAACAGGAATCAATTAATATTCATCTCTACCATATCAATATGCGAAATTTGATTCTCAAATTATACGGCCATTCAAAATATAATATTTCTAATATGTTAAATTTTTTTCCTTTATGATCACGTTCATGTGAAACTATCTAATAATAATATAAAATAATAAATAATTTGTTAAGATAGCAGTAATTAACTGACTTAATCATCAACATTTACAATACATTTAAGTATTCACTTTTGCTGTACTAATTTAAATACGATTCTATAAAAACAAAAAAATTTTTAGATTTTTTAATAATTCTAAATCTTGAAACCCTACACGAAAAATCAGATTCAATACTCCTACAACCAAAAATCAGGCCCAAAAACTCAATCCATTCATACACTACACCTTCAGTCCCAAACACAATAGGCACACACGATAGTCCCTAATAAACAGAAGCAACGCGCGAGAGCGTGTAAAAAAACTGCACGACAGACTTATAGCGCGAGGGTTGAAAAAAAAGAAGAAAAGGGCCGGCTACTAGCGAAGGGAGACGAAGAAGTGCACGAGGTCTTGCGTGACGTTTGTTTGACGTTTCGAAGCGCAGCAATTATTCTCTACTCGTCCAGTCGCAAGCTGTTGCAGTCATTAGCGGCGCGAAGCGACGGATGTTTTGGAGAACGATTAGTCTGGTAAAACCGGTATAAATAGTTTACATTTTTTCTTGAGATGCAAGGATTGATAAAAATGTAGGTCGGTTTGGTTATTTGACATTAAGTTTTCTAGTTGCGACTATTTAGCAACGTAAACGTATTGAAATTAGAAAGTAAAACAAGATATATTTCATTCATGAAACGTAGCCTAAAAATAAAATTTACAACTCTGTATCATTTCCACCTGTGCATAACCTAGTACTCGACTTTCTACAAAGTCATATTCCCAGTAAAACTCGCTAAAAGCCGATAAAATTTAACACCGCCATAAATACAAAGTAGTCTTCCCCGTAAACATGATATTCCTACAGAAAACGAAACAGTTCCCTATATAATACTATACGCAACACTTCCCATCATCCACACAAACAATACAGCCGACCATATTTTTCAAGACTCTCACACTCTGCATACGTATTATACTCGGTCGAACAAAAAGAAAATCTCAAATTCACCACTCAACGGTAAAAAAAGCGCCCACACTCGTCCCTTCGATGCATAACCTCTCTGGTTTCAGCAGTAGTACATGGGAATGGCTAATTCCGCGAGTTATCTGTCGGGGTCCGCGCAAATTAGCCAAGACAATGCGGCAGATGCAAATGCTCGATTGAAATTCGACGTGTGTGCCCGTGCGCGCTTCACTAAAAGGGTGACGGAGACACTATATAATATACTGTGACGCGAGCTTCCGTCTGTCTATGTTTGCGATGACGGCTGCTGGTTTTTTATAGGCGCGAGAGCCGCTTTTGGGGCGCGTCGATGATGAAGATGATGCGACGACGAGCTGCTTTTGATGGATGTATGCCTGATGGGATTCCTTTTGTTGTTTTACGCTGCGATGCTTGCGTCGAGTTGAGGTGATTTGAGTACAAAACAATTTTTTTTAATCAACACATAATGCCGTATTTTGGTGTGTATGTATCTCGTAATCAAATAAATAACTTATAAACATATTCGTGAAGAAATTCTTTTGTACAAACACTTGACATTCGAATTAACAAGTCATAAACAATCGCAATAAAACACTTAATTCGCCACCTGACCATTTAAGAACAACGACACGATTTTCGCAACAAAACCCCAGCGAGTCGTTCTATACAGAAATAAGACCTCTCAAAAAGAAACATTTAAATTAAAACCAGATAAAAACGTTCGAAACAACATCATTCAACTGATGAGAAGCGCGATTTGTCTTCGCGAATTAAAAAAGAAGTAACGAACACGCAGGGTCGAGTTCGAAAATATACCCCATAAAAGAAGAACGAAGGCCGCGAACTTGGCTCTTTCATTTTTGCGTCGGACTAATGACGATGATCGCGAGCTGATGCCACCGCGAGTTTTGTAAGCGAGACCTTATGTAACCGACTCGTGCGTGCGTCGTCTTTTTTCTTCCTTTTCGAGGCACGTCTTCTTCGCTTACTGTCTTTGGTTTTGCATAAAGTCGTTGCAAATACTAGAGGCGCCTCGAGATGTTAGTGTAATTCAGACATTGCTAATTACAACTTAATGATACGACTTAAACAATCAATTATCGAGAAACACTTGTTTGCGTACTATCATAGACAACTTAATAAAAAATATAGTATCTTGTGGCTCACATTTTCACGTATTATTTCGCTTTTGAAATTCTCATTTAAGAATAGCAATCCTCGTTTAATACCTGCGCGCATGAAACTTAAAACCATTCTACGCTGCAACTTCAATTTCAGCTTATATTATATAGTCATCGTAAAACGCGCAGCCTCCGAGAAGGAGCGTAAAACGCCGGCGATAAAACTCCGACGACGTCTATCGCCTTAACCGCTTTTTCTCCTATTCACAGCTTGACAATGTATATAAATCCGGCGAATTAAATAATGAGCTCTCGTAGAGGTAATGAAAATATAATAAATCAAGGATCTCTCGAACTGCAAGTTAAAACGGCGACTTGCCGGTTGGCGGCGAGTTATGACTTCACGTCTAAATACTCGTTTATTCATAATTACATAATTTGCGCCGCACCAGAGTAATAGCGTGCAAACGGTAAAAATAATACGTCGCAGGAAAGCCTGCGTGGACAAGATGCGATTGTGAGACTATATGGAAAATTTAATTTTTCGGGCTGTTGAACGTTGCGAATGATGATAATTATTTGAAGAAAAAAAAAGAAACGGGTTTTTAGTTTAATCTACCGTACTGCATACATGTACTTTTATTTTCTGTTATCGGTTACCATACATCAATTAATTTAATATTATATTTTAATATTTTTTTCTACAAGACTTGTAAGTGGTAAAAGAACAAACAAAGATAATTAGTCAAATGATAAACCGTGTAATCGCAGCCGCACGAAAACGGAAAAAACAAAAAAAAAAAAGACGGATTGTCGGTCAAGGGAGAGGAAGCCTCCAACCGCAAAACTCACGCTTACGCACTGTTAATCTCGCGCCTGAGAACGGCGATTTTTTTCATGTTGCAACGGCGGTGAGTCTCTCGTCTTTACGACACGCGCCTGCTCGTATTTCGGTTGGAAAAACGCGTGGGAGGACGAGCATACGCCGCACATTTCTCGCTCCGTTATATACTCCGTCGACTTTTCTCATTATCGATTCCGCTTTTGTAGAACGCCCGCGGATGGATATTGCGCATTCGAAAACGACTAGAAGAGCGGGCGGAATACATTTGCGTCGGGCGCATTATCATCTGTAGCTTTCGATGCTGCTATACTCTTCGGCTCTTGTTTTTATTTATATGAGAGTAGATCGAGGCGAATTTTAGTGACGCTGCGGGAATAAGGTCGAGAGAAATTCCTTTGTCGTTACGTCGGCATTGCCTTTTTTGACGAGCTCTATGGGCGAATGTTTGCTTTTATCGTCGTCTTAGAATTTTAATGAAAAGTTGTTGGTGGAAGAGTATAACAAGTTATAATATAAATATCTGTTGGGTTTTACAAGGTTTACTTCATTTAGTTCAGCTGAATCGAACCTTCAACGGAACTTTTAGCGAGGAATTGTTTTTCTCACTCAACAAGGCTGTGACCAAAAGCGGCAAATAAACGATTTTGCCGCCGTTATTCGGAGACTCCTCTCCTCTCAGCGCACAAGTGTAGAATAATCAATGAGTTTACTTACATTTCGTACTTGCTCTGCAGGAGGTCACAGATGGGTGTCAGCAAGGAATTACAAAGGTCCAGATTCCACATGTTTCTACGAACACAAAGTCGAGTTTCATTAAACGCCGACTTTCTAATGCCACATCTCTTTGAGTAGGTAGATGACAATTTTTAAAACTTACGGCTTGAGAACGAGAACTCCAAGAAGATCGACAATGACGGAGAGCTCGTTCATCGCCACGGCTGAGTCCACGGCCGACTGAAAATCGCAAACAGTGATCGTAATCGTAAAACAAAAGTATAATACACAGCATGAAAGTAATGATTGTTTACGAGTTAACGTACCTTCATGTCCTTGTTCTGCCAAAGCGAGTAGATTATCTGGAGCGATCGTTGCCGACTCGTCAGCACAGCCATCATCGACTCGTGGCCGCGCATCATCGTGTTCAGCACTTCAGCCTCCGACATCTCGGCGAACACTCCCATCTGCCCGTACTCCAGCGACGTCTGCCCGGAATAATTTTTCTGTGCATACGATTAATAAACACGAATGCGATATTGTTATTGTCATTGGAATTCATCGCATTATCATTTCAATAATACAACTTCTTCAACGATTCACTACTGCATCCAATACGTTAATGAATATAATTTAAATAGGTAAACTGGAGCTTTTTTAGAACCATGAAATTGGTCTTATAAATTATTAAATACTTTCAGAAAACTTCTTGTCGACCAGCACATTTAAAATTCTTACCGGTAGGAACGAATCGACGTCGAGGCCATAAGGCTTATCGGACGTCATCGAGATAATCTCGACATGATGCTTGTCCGGTGTCTCCTGCTGCTGCACGACCGAAGGCTTCAGTTGGGCCACACGGATCTCAGTTTTGGGGCTAGGTGCGACCTGAGCTTTATTCGGCGGCGGCCTGCGTGCCGAGGCTGGTCCATTGGTGTGACCGTTGTGATGATTATTGTTGCGCGCCGACAGCGGCGGCGTCGAAGATGCTACGAAGTTTCGGCCGTACGTGCGCGACTGGGCAGTGTTTGGCCTATTCAACTGAGGGTCCGAGGGACTGTGCTTTAAACTATGAATTCTGTAAATAAAGTATTTAGTGGTTAGAATGAACTTGAGAAAGTAAATAGAGTTAATTAGGTATAGAAGATGTACCGGAGATAAATTTGAATTAAAATGTAAAACGCGTTCAACAATGTTTTTAGAGTGGATAACATAATTATACTTATGTTAGTTCGTAAAATTAAAATTTTATTGACGCGACGATGAAAGTATATTTGCAAAAAAAAAAATACGCTAAAAGAGTAAATGATCTCATTACTCTGAACTCATCCATTTTCATTGATTTCTTTGTTTCTTATGGCGCAAAAGCAAACAAAAGAACGCGATAAGCATCAAACAGACGTTAAAAGACAGTTTGAAGTATCGAAGATTGGAAATGTCCTTCGCTTTCTATTCCTTTGAAACCTTATACGTTCTGAACCACTGAAAAGTAGTAGCACTACTTTCCAATGCTTTCTTATCGATACAAAAAAGAACTCCGATAGAGTCGAGGTTCTATGTAGGAAAAAAATTGAGTCATCAATGTCATCACGTGGGAGTATTAAGAACTTATCAATTCTGACTCAAGCTAATACCCTAGAGATTTAACGTTCTACTTATTTCTCATTTAATTTGCTTCGGATTGTTAAAGCGTAGCTGACGTTTAATCGATTGATTTTACAACGCCATTTCGTCGGCTCTATAAATAAAACTTGAATAATATGATTTGCGTTACATTTTCAATTTTTGTATAAAGATCATCGAGTGGAACCCTTAAAAATCAATTTAAAAAATGCTCACTTGACAGGAAAGTCGCTTTCGTAGCCTTGCTCGCCGTCCTTGCAACTGCTCTGTCGTTTGAGCAGGTGCTTGGGATAATCCGGGCTGTTGGCCCTGGACTTGAGTTTGCCATCATCCATCACTGGTGAGACGGCAGCCATCGGCGCATTCCTCGGCGTCAGCGTTGTATTCGATCGCTGTGGCCCCAGAGGCTTTGGCGGCGGCATCAACGACGGCGTTCGCTTCGTGCTACTAGTCCCGGTCGACGAGAGATTCGTCGTCGATCCACTTAGACTCTGGCGTAGGGGTGGTACTGGCGCGAGGTTCTTCGAATTTTTGCTATTGGCTTGTAGGTTCGCCCTGTTGAAAAATCACCAAATACGTTATTGGATGTCTTTTAACATATTTTACAGCTCAATCAAAAAATTATAAATTGTATTCTATTGTTTGAAAATTCATGAATCGCACTTTGAGTTATTTTTTTATCTGCCTGTTCGTGATGTTTCGTACGAGTTTTAATCGAGAGTTTCAAAAGAGATTCTTACCGGATTTGACTCGTCGACGAGATGGGAGGAATTGGACTCCTTTGTATCAGCGGCGTAGACTTGATCGGATGAACACGAACCGGCATCGGTTTGGTTAACCCAGATGTCGGCCCTGGCGACGTCGATGACAGGTTATTCTCGTTGTCTTCGGTGTCCGCACTTAGAAGACTCGACATCGAGTTCGATAGACTTCGAATCATTTGTGACTGCAGCGGTATTTCTGGAAAATGGCATGATCATTTATATCACTGAAATACTCTGCTTTGCTTTGAGTTCGAATTTTCGAATGAAATTGGCAAATCTTTTAATAAAAGTAAAACAGTTTTAAACTTGTTAATCGATAAAAAGTTTCGACTTGCACTGACTACATAGGTATAATCGTGCTAATAACATTATATATTAGAGGGCAATTAAATAAACGTGTTTATGATCCTTTGAATAATAAACTTCGCTCACTTTCACTTTTAACTCTGTCAATACTGTTTGTACTTCGTTCCTTTAATACTTTTATTTAATTTTAATAAAAGTGTGCCAAAAGTAATGATTAACATTGTGAAATGATATGGTATCGGAATTTTAACATGAGTGCAAGAAGAAAACAAAAAATATGATGCATCTATATTTTGAAAACAATAAAGCTACACGCTATTTAGCAGCTTCAAATACCGCTATATCATTGCTCTCTTGTACAAAGAACCAGCCGAAGAAAAGAAGCAGTGCGTACACGTAGCATTTACAAGAAAACTACACATTGACGTGAGAGAATCATCGATAATTATTACCTGGCTCCTCGGGAGGCTCCGGGAAAGCCTCTGGCGGTGGTGGCGGGGTGCGTGTTACTGAAACATATCGTGCACATAGCGCATGCTCACTCATAGAAATCTCACTAACATCGAGTTCGATCTCGGCGTGATTTTTTTCTATTTAAATTTATTATGAATGTTTTCATTTCTGATAGAGGCAAATTACTGACGTTGGACTTACATTTAAAATCACGCAAGAAGAACATGTAATTATTTTTACTCTATAACGAGAAAAATCTCATACCGAGATCGAATGTATTGTCCGCAAACGAGTTGATTTGAACATATTAGAATTGCAAGGCGAAAATGAACACGTGAATGTTTGGTGCGAATTCTAAAAACTAATTTTCATAAAAGTGAATGAATAACTTTGCTGTTTAATTCGGTACTTACGCGATCGCGTTGGCTGAAAAACGTCCCTATACTCGGTGACATTTGGTATATCAAAAGGCACCTCAGCCTCGGGATCTGTGCCGGATTTGTCTTCTTCGATAGTTTTCACATCCATACTGGAAAGAGTTATGCAAAAATCAATTGTTTGTTCTTCAAAAATTTACAAACTATATAAAAGAGATATCTATTAGAGAAATTGCATACGTGTGCTTTTTCAGACTTGCTGGCCTTTCTTTGGAAAAACTTTTTCGTAGAGAATTTCCATAAGAAAATGGCGAGGCCGTTGTATCGTTTCCAAGTGGTGAAGTTTTCTTCAAATCACACACATACAAAACAATATTGGAAGCATGAAATCCTGCACCAATCTGCATAAAAAAATGAGGATTAATCCATGAACAAAACTTCTGTAATTTATGATCGTCCAACTGCAAAGAATTTTCAATTTACCAGTTGATTTTGGGCAATAGCTATATCCTGTATTTTTCCCCAACCGACTGGTATAGTATCAAAAGTTCGCGCCGGCTCCCAACCGTAAACTTTCAACACATCTTGGCATCCAGCAAAAAGGCATTCACCGCCATGACTAAAGAATATACATCTGCAAAAGCAATATCGAGTATTATGTAAGCCAACTTAGCCTATTATCAGATATATTTTTTTTTTGAAAAAAATAAAAAAATAAAAAAAATAAATATATATAAAAACCACGACTTACCTGACTGGAGCAGCGTTAGCCGGCTCACTGGAAGAAACAAGCTGAAAGGATTCTAAATCCCAAAAGTGGACAACACGATCAGTACTACCGCTGGCTAGGAGGAATTCGTGTGGGTGAAATTCTACAGACGTCGCCGGTCCTTTGTGATCTGAGAATTCACGTAACTGCCTGCCTGCCCTTAAATCCCATAACTAAAAACAAATTTTTAATTAACAGATTTTTAATTCAAGCTGTAAACTATAAAATGTATTCAATAAAGTCTTGTGTAAGCCACAAATAAACTTAATAACTTACTTTGACCATTCCCTCTTCACCAGCACTGGCAATCCACTGGCCATCAGGACTGAACTTCAAGTTGTTCACCATCCTGTCATGGCCTTTGTATGTGAAAATACAGCCTTT
The DNA here is from genome assembly GCA_900474305.1 of Cecidostiba fungosa. Lineage (NCBI taxonomy): Eukaryota > Metazoa > Arthropoda > Insecta > Hymenoptera > Pteromalidae > Cecidostiba > Cecidostiba fungosa. Next base: position 29,512 of record UCOJ01000526.1, read on the forward strand.
CCTCCGGATATCCCACAGTTTGATAGCAGTGTCCATACTACCCGATGCCAGTAGCTCACCATAAGGATGAAAATCCATGCAGCGAATTCCCAGCTTGTGTCCAGTGAGCGTACGTGACAATTTGGCATGCTCCAAGTCCCAGATTTTTAATGCTCCAGTTTGTGAGCCCGCGCAAACTAAGTCTTCTGTTTGACCAAATCGAACACATTCTATAGGTGTTGTGTGGCCACTCAGGCTCTGAAATTATAATTGAAAGATTTATCAATATAAACTGTTAATCATTCAGCAAATTATCAATAAATCCATAAAAGATAGTAATGAAAAGTTGCTCACCATAATACAATTCTGCTTCCCAACTGCCCACAGGTTGACCTTTTTGTCGTCTCCACCAGTGACCAAAACTCTCCCAGATTTGTGACCCAGTGACAGGCAGTTGACATTTGAGGAATGGGCAACAAAGTCCTCTGCAATTAATAAAAAATAGTGAGAAAATCATTCTGCTTTTCATTTCACTATGATGAAGCAGAGGAAATTCAGTCTGTACTACTTTATTTACATTAAACACAAGTGGCAACTTGAAAGACCTGTTATGGCGCAATCATAGCACTTTTCAAACATCTCAAGATTTTTATGCTATCTAACTAAGTATTACTTGACTGCATTAGCAAGTCATCATAAACATATATAAACAATTTATCAATTTGTAACAAAAGTATTAAAAGTTAATAACAATTACAGTTTTGAAATTGCCTTTACACAAAACTTTGTTAGTAACAATTCTAACTAAAAAATTAATTATCATTAACATAAAAAAACAAGTTGTTGATATTTAACAAGAAATGCAGGCATTGAGTCAATTTACAAACTTTCTGATTGAATAAAAGTGATCTATATAACATGATATCTAAAGAGCCTCTTTGAAAGTAATACTTTCTAGTATGCTTAAATACATTTAGTACCCTCATAATTCCCTGTATAATTTCACTAAAGGCAACATTGAGATATGCAAGAATTAAGCAACCTTCCAATTTCACAAGTGATAAATGATTCTTATATAAAATGTAAAGTAGTTGACAATGTAAACTCCAAATGACCAAATTATTGATTTCTTAAAACCTTAGGAATAATAAAGCAACAAATTTTATTTACATCAACGTTTGAACGAATTATTTAATATTAAAGCTATTAATTCATTGTGTAATACATTTTTAGTTGACCATAAATCCAAATTGGATCCAATGTACAACGCACGAAAAGAATCTAAGAATAGTCTGACCAATCTCCACTTGGCATTAGAATTTGCATTAGATAAAAAGAAGCGAAAACATCTCGCTGTACATACTAATCTAACAGTTCAAAAAGAGAAACAGGCCTACAGTAATGCATTTGGCATGTATGTGTTAAAGAAGAAAAACTATAAAAAAACAAAGTCTATTTCACACTCTAAAGATAGAATATCACACACTGGAATATTTTAAAATAAAGATTCTTTGCAAAATAGATCTTTAGCGAATAATTATTTATTTGAATTTTTCATTGACTTTTATTATAGTTTAAATTAATCATTGACGGAATAAATTTGCTCATTAAATATTTTTGAAAAAGTCGGTCATTAACAGATAAATCATTCCATCTATAAAACTTGAACCATATGAAGGCTCTTTGATTGAAAGTAACTTTAAAGGTATTGCATGACTTCGATGAGTCAAATTGATAAATGGATGAAACTCATAAGCCTTGGAATTATCACTATATAGTAGATACCACATGCAAGAGAGACAATAAAAGTAACAAGTGATTAGAAGCAGTCATATCCAATGGCTACAAAATATTAAGAAGAAATCTCAATCTAATCCAAAGCAAGCAGTATAATTTCACTTGATACAGCTCTTTACTGCAGCTAATATTGACATTGTTTACGACTATTTGTTTGGTCAAATCTAAGCCAGAAATCATGTATGATTCAAAAAGCTATGGCCTTAGGTTCACCTCGAACATCGCAAAACCAAACCTACCACTATCAGCTCCAACTAAATCATCCGCTGCTAATCATGCAGCTGCAGCGAACATTAATTAAAATGATTTATAGCCTGCTCTCATAACGCGTGGCGCAGTAAATTGTAAATTAACGCGCGAAAGCAACGAACAACGCAATATACACCTGTGCAGTGCAGTCCCTCTTGAACAAACAGAGAATCGAGCCACGTGAAAAAAAGAGTCTCGCACACGTCCCACACCAGCGGATTACCGCTATCATTATCGGTCCCTTTAAAACGATCAAATACACGCTCGCGTTATCGTAAACAAACGTACGTTACCACGTACCAGCTTTTATGCGTGTATACGAAAAAAGAGGGACAACGAGAATCGATCGTGCAGCCGTCTGTCCGGCCGACAAAAAGTCAGAGGCATTTGCATACGATCTTTTTTTTTGTGTTCCAAGAACAGAGAGACGACGCCGAGATGATGTTTCACCTTAGCTGGAAAAATGAGTTGGACGAGAGAGCGAGACAGAGATATATAGATACAAAGAACTGGGGGTATTAACCCAAGAATAAGGGACTACTTGAGCGAAGACGAGAATTCGTTGAATAGACAGCCGGAGTCGGTCGAGATAGATTAGCGTTTAACGGTACAGAGTTGACAAAGAGAAGTACCTAATAGTCCTGCAGTGTAAGACACTATACCTAAGGAGAAACTGGAGCTCTTTCTAACCCTCCAAAAAACGCTGCAAGAAAAAACCTGGACACTCGAAGAATCAACATCCTTTAATAGCGACATAAACAACAACAGCAACAACGATCGAGTCGAATTCGTTTTTATGGGCCAAAAACGAGCGATATAACAGAGACAAAATGTCATTAGAGGCACAAGTATAACAGATACTCACGGAGTTTCCAGGACCTCCTCGTAGACGAAGCCATAGTCCTGGCCAGGTCTAGGCCGCCGAGACGAGAGGCTGCGACTCAGCTCTCTTCTCTCCGACAGACACTCGACGCACAGTAGCGAGCTATACAATACAATATACTCGCGCAGTTACCTGCACGAGAACTGAACACACAAGAGTAGGTATAGGCTATAGGCACAGCAGCAGCAGCTCAAGCTATATTCCTCTCTCTCTCTTTCTCTCTCCAGAACACCAACTACAGCGCGGAGGGACTTATTTGGCAGCGGACACAACAACAATCGCTGTCCGCGCTTCGCCGCGGCACTTTTTCCTGGCCGAGTCAGCCGCGCGGATCAGCATCATCTTCTCGAGCAGTCCTACTGTCGACGTAGCAGTTACACGAGCGGAGGGACGCCTAATACTGCTGTCCCTGTGTGGAAAAATCTCTCGTCGTGTCGTGTGCGATGCAGTACGTCCCACTCTCTTCTCTTTCTCAGACTACTGACTGCCCCCCGCGACACCTTCCTTGGAGCTGCAGCCCACCGACTGATGGAGGACTATATAGAGCTGCACCTTTTTCAGAGAGCTGTGTATTATATTGTGGGCCGCGAACGACCGTTGGGTTGGAGACTCGAGAGAGAGTATAGAGTAGAGGTAGAAGAGTAGTAGGAGACTGACGTTAGTCGTGGGACCTTGAAACTGTGCTGACGATCGAGATCTACGCTTGTGGATGCGACGCTGTGGATAGGTTCTGCCCGTGAGAACTGACTCGTGGTTGGCGGTTGCGGCTGCGAGCTGCGAGAGGATCGAGAGTACTGCTTCGAGGGATTTTGAATGCAACCGTTGCGTGAGTTTTTTTTCAGTTTTTTCTTCTTGCGAAGTATACTGCATAGAAGGATGAGCAAGTTTTTTTACTGCTTGCGTTGTTGATCATTGCTGCTTTTGCAAACGAATTATTAAATTTTATTCATTTATTTTTTTACATATATTTTAGTGCACGTGAAAATTTTTAAAAAATATTAGCGTTGCTTTTATTATAAGGATTTAGGTATATGTTTTGATTATTTACTTTACTGTCTTGGGTTTGGCACTATTACATAAAGAAGTCTTTGTTTTTATTTTTGTTCAATATGCAATAAAAACAGAGTTTTATATAATAATATTTTTAAATACATAGATATTGCTAGAAAAGAAGAGCAAAGTTTCGACGAGCCAATTCCATTATCGGCTTATCACACACACTTTTATATGCATGGAAAGTTTTTAACTTTTAGGTTATGCAAATGCTTTCTGCTCTTTGTTGCTCCCACTACCCACTGGTTCATAGGTAGCAGACTACTGCAAGCCAGCTGATTCGGTCTGACAGCTGATCATCAATATACTTACGTATAATTACCTGTTACACGGCGTGTGTACCCACTTATCATAATAATAAATTTGCATGAACAATCGCTGTAGTTATCATTTGTTTTCAATTTTTCACAAAATCATGGTGATACCAAACTGTGTTTTGAAGAGCTTTTCGACTCCGATTTTTCGGAGCTTGTTAAAAAATACTCCGCGACGATGTTGTTCCAGTTATGTTCAGGGACAAAGCCCGGAACCCCGAGTCCGAGAGTATTTTTATTACATAGATCATCAAGGAATGGTAATTTTACACTGTCATAAAATATTCAGCATAAAGAATGCAACAAACAAAAAATTTAAGTATCCGATTGTTTGCAGCTTTTCTTAGATGATACCCGTATAAAAAATTTCACATCATGTTTTAAAGGTATGAATGAAAGTAATACGTTAAAAGATTCACATGACACCATCATCTTATAAAAATTACAGACAAGAAGTTTTTGCAATTTTTTTTCAAGAGGCTTAAAGAAAATGATACCGAGAGATACAGAGAATTTCCTTACCTATCATTGTGTGGTAGGGAGCGTAATTTTGTCAGGTGTGATGATCTTCCTATAGTTTTCACTCATGTATTACAAAAAGAAAATAAAGAAACTGGAGAAAAAGAAGATCACTTCAGTTACAATCACGCACATGAACTGCTGATGGTAAATATTGTAGAAGGGAAGGATGAAACTATTCATAATAGACGTACTCCTAAAATATGGTTATTTATGTTCGTCACAGCTTCCATTTCAACCAAATAAAATTTTTATGAGTCCACAAACTGGGAGAGTGTATCATCCTGGTCCAGAAATCTCAGGGGGCATAGGCCTAGTCAAGTCAAGCTTAGCAATTGAGTTTAGTTCACTTTTTGACTTTGAACACGGAGAAGAAAATGGTCCAACACATTTTCTTTGGCAAGGTAAAAAATATAACTTGGATTTAGAATGGTATAAAGAAAGAATACCCAATGAAGGCTAATGAATGCAAATACATGATTATAAGAATTGAACTCTTAGTAACATTACATTGTGTACATATATAGCAAAAATTGTTTAACTTTATATTTTTGATACTCATTATTAAAGCTGTTGAAAAGAAAAATATATTAATATATAATTTATTTATTACTTATCAAACCAATCTTATTTTATAGAAATTGAAAGGTTCTAAGAAATCAAACGAAACATTGCAAAAATTTGTTCATATACATCTATTTTATTTAAACATACAACCAGTGTATAGTGTAGGCTATATCCATAAAAATGTCTCTATAAACTTGTACAATTTTAAGTCGAAAACTGGAGTATAGAATCTGAATATCAACAGCTAGAAACTACAATATTTAATGATCTACATTAGTGCAGTCAATATCAAATAATAGTCAATACCAAAGTAAGGTTTGATAACAACTGACGATGGCTTGCATCTTATGATTCAGTTTTTTACTCATCACTGGTCTTATTTCCTTGTATAATTAAAGGAATGTTTCAAATGAATATTCCTGAAGCAAAGTTGAGCATACAACGCTGGCAGTTATGGACATTATTTTTGTTCAGTGCAATGCAAATGGCTACTTTTAAATTGGTTTAATTTAGATTGTATCATAAATGCCACAGCATGTCTGTTACTCTCGTTATTTAAGCACTAACAAATTTAAGAAGACGGCTCACAATTTTCTGTTAGAATTACAGTGCAGCTTAGATAGTCATTACAAGCTGTGAAAATTATCTTTGATAATTTAAGTCTTTTAAGTATTCAATTAAGAATGATCAGTAGATTAAAAAAAAATTATAAGATAAAATATTATTTCTATCATATTCCAAGATTAACCAAGTCAATAAATTAGAAATGCAACTCTTTGGTTGATTTATATCTTGCAATTTTAGATAGTTTCGAAGACTGGAAAATTCAATCAAACTGCATCAATTTCAAAAATTCTAGCAGTGGTATCATCAGAAGTCGTTAATACTAACTTGCCAGATCTAAAAAAAAAAAAATTAGAAAATTAAAACATTTTTTTATAAATTATAATGTAATTATTATTATTTTTTTTAAATTACTCACTTTGATATACATAAATCAAGGATATCCTGTGTGTGACCAAGGAATGTACGTACACATTCACCTGATCTACCATCAAAACATCGCATTATTCCATCCAGACCAGCTGAAAATAATAATGACGTATTTTCTTTCCATATAAGCTTTGCAACTCCACTTCCTTGATCAACTCTGTGCCTTAGTGTCTGAAAAAACAATTTTTTGAGCACTAGATTAGGAAAGAAAGAAAACTAAGAACCTTTACTTTTTAACTAACTCCTTCATTATTACCCTTCTCGTAACATCCCAAATAAAGATATCCCCGTTCAGGCTTCCAGTAGCTGCAATTTGTTGGTTTACATCTTTACAGAAAGCAACAGCTTCTACCCAGGTACCCTTTGAATCATCAGAACCGGCAGCTTCTTGTCCTTCCTCTTCAGTACCTTTCAAATCTTGCAGTATAGAAATTATCTAAATGAAAAAAGTTTGTTTAATATGAATGCTTTTTTTAATAATTTTTTACAGATATTAAAGATTATTGTCATACTTCGCCAGTATTTGCAGAACTGACAATGGTTTTACCATCGACAGCGGCTGATAAAATTAAATTATTGTCTCTATGACAATCAAGGGATGTGATAGCTGCATTATGACCAATATTGGATGGAATCGTGTTTGATATTGTACAGGATTTCAGATCAAAAACGCGAATAATGCCGTCTTCATAACCAACTACAATTCTTCTACCTGAAATTAATTATAAAATTCATTTAAAATGTGCTTTAACTCGAATAACTAATTAATGTACTCTACATACCATCTGGCATAAGAGACGCAGTTTCAGCTCTTTTCCCAAATCCTTGAATAATTTTACATTCACCATCAGGTATTTTCCACATGTATATTTCACCTTCAACAGATCCAGCAAGTAGAACATTTGCCATTGGATGCCATTGCATCCACTAAAAATAGAAGATTGTTTTTTTTTAGCTTCACATTGCAAACAGCAAAAAGTGATTAATACTTAATAATAGATTATTACAAATTCTGATTATTATTCAACAAGTGATTTTATTGCTTTGAGTAAAACTGATAACATGTAAATTAATTTAAAATAGCCACATGACTCACCGTGGCATCACCCATATTGTAATCCCAAATAAGAGTCTTATCAGAAGTTTTTCGTATCTGAATGATGCCATTCATGTCTCCAGTAGCCAGATAGGTATCATCGAGACTAAAATCTGCAAATATCACACTGTCCTTGTGCTCTGTGCATTCTATGATAATTTCCCCTGTCTTTACATCCCAGACGTAAGCTTTATCATCTTCACCTCCAGTCACTGCATACTTTTCATTTTTACTCAATGATCCACAGAAAACAGAAGCTGAAAAAATTTGTTAAGTATCATTACCTATTAAAATGTAAAATCAACTAAAAAAAAAAAATACAAAGATTGAATTCTTACCTACCTGTATGCTTTTCAAAAATACAAGTAGCATCTTCCCTCTCCATTGCTTCCACGATAATTTCTTCATCGGCCATATCTTCTCCACCTTCCTCTTCATTTTCTTCAACTTCATATGACTCTAATACTTCAACTTCTCCTTCTGGAATATCATTCATCTCATCATCATCAATCTCCTCAACATACTCCTCCATGTAAGGAGAGGATGGTGGTGTATCTCGTTGACCCATCTATCAATTAACATAAACTAATGAATTACACAAATTTTAAAAAGTTATTCTCTTCTATGTATAATAAAAATTCATCCATTTGTTGCACATTTTGTGTAAACATTATGACTTTTAAAATAAGTCTGTACTTTATAACAGCATGAAACACAATGGGTCAATAGTAACATCGATTATACGGAAACTACAAAATATATATTATTCAAAATTGACACTAATCTGTGTTAAAAGGATGATATAAATCTAGATACATATACTTATAAACAACATTCTACCTTTCAATACACAACGTTTCCGAACGTTACTTACTTCCGAAATAAATACGAAACACAATCTAATACTTATACAATTACGATTTGCACGACAATGGAAAAACGAAAAAATTAGCGAACAAAAAGGTTCAATACCCGCAATAAACAAATTAACGTATCCACAACAAATTAAGTTAGTAGGTATGCATGTATCTATGACAGCATTAAAAGTTCAATCACATGGTAATAAATAACAACATGCATGCGCACTTCGATTTGATTCATCTCCTCATCATATTACTATAGCAACCGAAAACAGACGTCCATCTCGCGATTTTCCTTTGTATGATCGTGAATAATAATGCAACTCACCTCAATGTTTTCTTGTAAGTACGTTTGCAAAACGAAACTGTAGAACACTGAACACTCGGGAATCCAGCGATTTGTAGTAACTATGGTCTAACCTAACCTGCAAAAAACAACACCATCAGTCGAGCACACGGTATATTCAGAAAAGTCGCGGCGCCGAATCGATAGCCGCACACACATAGCTATATGTATATTATACATATGTAGATACAACTTATTATGTGTTTTCAAACGACTGTCGCGCGCAAAGCAGCGAATCAGCTGTCTTTGGCGAGCGAGATTGACCAATTGGCTACCGATCAACGAAAATAACAACAGATCCAGTGCGATTTAAACTTTAGTCCTTTAACACTATCTCACTCTTTCTCTTTCTCTCTCTTTTTCGGGCTATAGCCGGTGTGTGTGCGTCTTTTGATAAATACACGCAGGTGCACGCGCGTGCATTTCGTAACATACCAGTGTCTGACCAGTGATAAAGACGAAAGTCTCATGGGAGAATGGAAAATCCGCCCGAGAGAGACATCCACGAGCTGGGGGAAAACGATGACGAGGCGGAGAGGCTGGCCCGGAGGGAGCGGAGTGTTTCCTCGACGAAGATCAACTGGAGCGCCGAGTCCTCTCTGAACTTCTCCAAGTTGCCGAATTTGTCGCGCAACGAACTACACAACCAAATCATCGAGTGCCTCAAACTAAATATCGAGAACAAAATAAACGAGAAAAATGCCTTTCAACTGCACATGATAGATTTCCTGAGCTATTCGCTGACCAAACAAGATGACGAACTGACCAATTTGCAAATGGCCAGTGCATGTCTGGATGCCAGTGGTAAGATATACGGCTACAGGGTTGATAAGGTGCACTCAGACCTGCTGAAAGTCATGGGCCATGGAGGCAGGGGAGAGAAGCGTGGACACGATGATAACAATAACGATGATAATGAAAATAACCAGCGTCAGAGAAAGAGGAGAAAAAGGAATTATCACATTTTTTCCTCGGTGGAGTTATTGAAGGGTAATTTAGATACTTACAATCCTCTGAGTCTGATGAATTCCCACAACGATGTACAAACCTCAGATATGCTCTTTCAAGCTAGTCTTCCACAGCATGCTGACCAAGGCATTGCTTTGAATTTGTACAAGGACGTTCTTCTTGATAGAGTGCCATCAGATAAGTGCAATATTACCAAATCTTTGATTACTCTTACAGATGATTTCTCGGCTGATCATTTGTGTCCATCATACGCAGATTTTAAATTTCTTGGATGGTCACCTGATAATGAGTTGGAATTTGATCAAGAATCATCAAAACCCATTGATGAAGATGAGGATGGCGAATTTCACTTTAATCTTGATGATTCAAGCTCAGATGATGGTGTGAATAATAATGTGATGGACTGCAGAGATCTAGCTGAAAACACCGACAGATTAGCACAAACTGTCCAAGATGGTGAAAACTTAGTTGATTTCCAAGATATTATTGCAAACAATCCAAATTCAAATGCTAGCTATGAATATTCGTACATGGAACGTAATCATAAAATTGATTGGGCCGGACCATCACATTGGAAAGTAAAGTTTAATAAAAATGCAGATGGAGTACGTAAACATGTAGCCAAAAAGAGGAAAAAAGAAATTTCCTTATCGTATTCTAGAAAGTTAAAAGAAGCATATACGAGAAAGTACATCACAAGAAAAAGGTCAGTAATGAACACATTGAACTGGTCAGAAGAGAAAAATGAAAATCCATTAAATGAAGCTGATCATGATAGCAAAAGATTTTATGATTATTTCCTCAAATCAGGAAAAACAAGGAAATTATCTGAAAATAGTATAATAGATGGAGAAGATAATGACACAATAAGGGCTCAAGAAAATTTTGATCTCAGTAATAGTGTAGATTTATCCAAATTGTACGATGATGGCTTTGCATTTGATGCAGATGACAATGAAGAACATGATCAAACCCAACATCTTGAAGACAACAATGATGTATTAATAGCAGCTAGTCAAGAAGCTTTCATGGGAGATAATCTAGTCACCCTACCATCACTGGTTCCCAAAGTCTTTATACCGTACTCCCAAAAAGCCAAAAGGATAGACATGCATAAAGTCAACAAAGCCACTGAAGAAATTTTGCAAAAAATGGAAGATGAGAATGAAAATAGTAAGCCTATAGAATTTAGTGAGGTGTATTTGCAATTGCCTAAAGTTTTGTCTAAATCTAATGCTGCGTCGTTAAGTGTTGGTCTGTCCTTCATATCTCTGTTGCATGTAGGTCACAAGAAAAATTTAGAATTAAGCAGTCATAATAATTTGTGTGATATTCTCATTAAAAATCACAAAAAAGAAAATCATGAATAAACAGTATGGTATTTAATTTAGCTTAAATACCAAAGTCAAGCTATTTTCGTAAAATACTTTAAAATAATAGAGGTGTTAATCATTAGGATTATCGTAATATTTATCAAATCCCTTGAATTGAGCTTTGGAAATTATTTCTATGAATGAATGAATATGGTTCACAAATTTTAAAGTTCAATTAATGTATACTATATGGAATATGAATAGATCAGGGAATTTGATAAAAATTAGGCAACTATTATTTTGTGCAATCATAACACCTTTATTAAAGTTACTAAGTGAATTTATTATTAAAAATTTATGTGATGAAGTAAGAAATTTACACAAAATACGTATACGTAGTATACAGTTTGTCAGATTTATTTATATTTTTTACTTACTTTTATTTTATAATTTTACTCAAAATATTTTTTGAATATAGTATATACACGAGTAGAGAGGTGCTTAATTTTTTTCTTTTTTATACAAGTACTATGTTTTTTGAGACTATATCAGGCAGTGTTTATTCGGGCCTCATCACAATGATGTATACATAAATTTTGTCACTGATATACATCAGGCTGTGCAAAAATATTGCAAAAAGCTATTTTGGTAAAAATTAAAAAAGAGTAGCATAATAACTGAAAGCATACAAACAAATATATTTTACGCTATATTTGTTATAAATTTTTGTACTGCAAAATTTAAGACTGTTATTGTTACAAAAAAAAAAAAAAAAAATGTAAAATAAAATGTATGTATATGCAATATGCCTGCATTGTAAATATTAAAAATTATAAGCATGAATGCACAAATACAAAAAGGTAAAATGAAATACAAATAAAAGTACTTGTTGATTTATAAAAAATTTTGTTATTTATTTTCCCTTAAATATTTTTACACATGTCATAAGTATTCATCTTATTAAATTAACAAGTTGTGAATGTCTCAATAAGAGCCCTATAAAGTTTCTCGAAACTACTTAAAATAATTTATGAATCTAGCAATCATTATTTTTTTATTACAGCAATATAAACAAAAAAATTAGGCAAAATGTCATAACTGTTCAAATAAAATTGATTTCCGCAAAGTTTTAAAATAACCACCGAAAGCTGGGACCATAATTAATAACAGATGAAAAAATATTTTATACTTTCATTGCTCCATTGAATCTTTTCGGATCCTACAGTAAGTGTAACATACTCACAAAGTACTTAATACTAATGATAAAATAAAAGATAACACAAATTTTTTCACTTTTACAAGATGGAAAAATGAAGTCGCAAAAATACTCATTGTCAGAATATCAAAATACCTTCTCGTCCAAAAGTACCGCTCTTTATAGGTAATACAGTAGCCACGTCCACTCCACATGGACAAGCTGCCAATGATGATCACTCGCGCAGGCGCGCGCTTATCCCCAGGCCAATATCACTAGTATCACAGGCCAGGCCATCACTGTCTGATGTGTGTCGTATATATAATATATATACGTATTATATAGATATAGTCGCACGCACAGGCGAGAAATTTTCGGGGCCGTTCGCGCAGCAATAGAGCGAGAGCGGAGCAGCAGCGCATAGTGAGGTATATACATATCATATAGGTATACACGAAAAAAAGAGTCAGTCAGCCAGAGCGGAGCAGTAGCCAGAGAGCGCAGTAGCTATATATACGCACCCATACACCTGCGCCCCAGTCGCTGCTACTGCTGCTGCCTCGTCGTTTTGATCAATTCGATCCGTCGTCCTCGTCCACTGCAGCTCGCATCCGTCGTCGTTCCCAGCAGATCAACAGCCCAGGATTAGCCGCGATGGTAAGTCTATCCATCCCGTACGGAACGTCGTGTCGTGCGCGAGGACGAGAGAAAAACGGGCGGACGCGCGCGAAGAAATCAATGCCGTGTGGATGTGATGATGCGTCGCCCTCCCTTTTTTTCTTTCTCTCTCGTTCTTTTGCGCGCGATGAGCGGGTCTTGTATATTTACACTTGCCTATTTACCGAGACCTACTTGTTTGTTTGTTTGTTTTTTAGGGAAACGAGAGCTCGCTGCCCATGGAGCTGTGCTCGAACTGTAAGTCGCTATTTTCTCTCGCTGTATACAATGCCTGATGCGCGCTGAGGAGAGAGACACTCCTATCGCGTAACCTTGATAACACGGGAGAGCTTTCCAAAGACGAGAAAATTCAGGGGCTTGCTGCCAATTCATGCTTGGAAAGCTCTGGGAAGCTGTACTACTCTCCTGAGCTTGCAACCAGTTGGGGAGGGAACAAGGGTTTTTGTTGGCACTGAGGTTTCAGAAGCTCTGGCTCGATGCGCTCAAACAATGTTACTGAAAATTTGGCATAAATTTACTAACTTTAACTTATAAAGTTGGGCCTTTGCATTTTTCAATTTAGTAGATTTTGATGTGTTTGGGGTTAAAACTTTCTTTTAATATGCCTTGTTTCTGCTTATTTATCAATCCAATTACACTATAGACTTTGCCAAACTAAATAACTAAATAAACCATGCCGATCATCCTGGACACGTAGTTGAAAAGAGGATCATCTATAACAGCAATGCTAATTTTTTAATGTTAAATAATATTGTTAATTCCTAATGTTCTTATCTACAGTTGATGCAGATGAAATTCGAAGGCTGGGTAAAAGGTTCAGGAAACTGGATCTGGACAATAGTGGAGCTCTGAGCATTGACGAATTTATGTCTTTGCCAGAGCTTCAGCAAAATCCATTAGTTCAACGCGTCATAGATATTTTTGACGCTGATGGTAATGGAGAAGTAGATTTTAAAGAATTTATTCAAGGAGTATCTCAATTTAGCGTGAAGGTGTGAAAGCAAAACTATTTGTAGATCCAATAATCATCTATACCTTGAGATAATACTGATAATTTCTTTTGATGTGCAATACAATTTTCTGTTTTCAAGCAGGGTGATAAGGAAAGCAAACTGCGATTTGCATTTCGAATCTACGATATGGACAACGACGGTTTTATAAGCAATGGTGAATTGTTCCAAGTGCTAAAAATGATGGTGGGAAATAATTTGAAGGATACTCAATTACAACAGATAGTTGACAAAACAATACTTTTCGCTGATAAAGATGAGGATGGAAAAATTAGTTTTGAAGAATTTTGTTCGGTGAGTTTCTACATTTATTTACCATTGTAAAGAGCGTAATAGAGTTTTTACATATAAATTATTTAAATATATACTGTAACAAGTATTTGTTTTTTAAAAAATAAATAACTACTCAATTCGGGTTTCATATCAGTCCTCGAAATTTTAGATGTTTAAAATTATTGAATTTAAAATTTTTCATTTTAGGTTGTCGGCAATACTGATATTCATAAGAAGATGGTGGTTGATGTTTAATTAATCAAAGCTCTTAAAAGCGTGTAAAAAATTTAAGTACTAATAAGCGCGATAACTCGATTGGGTATTATCATGAAATATCAACTTCCCCTTTTTTTTAACATCGCTATCATTAAATATTCTTGATTTTTTATACTTTGTCGTTTTTGAACTGTACTTGCCTTTAAATCACATATTTTTCTTACCAACTGCCTTATTTTTCTACTCGCAATTTTTAAAAGCTAATGATAATGATAAGTGCAATATTTTAAAATAAAAAATGTTTGACTGTGCTCAAGTATGCAATCCAAACAAATGCTGTGTTAAAGCAGATGTTCAATTGTAAAAAAGTCTCGATTGATCTGCTTAATCAAGCCAAGTTTTATGATAATGCCCAATTCTTCCTTTGTATGTATAAGTGAAAAGCAGATCTATTTAAATAATAGGACGAGAAGAGTTACAAAATGATAAAAAGTAAATAAAAAGCAAGTGATTGTCATCTTTCATAAATATCAATGAATTCATTTTTATGAGAATATATTATATATATAAAATATATTATAATATCGCCGCTACGACTTTACTTCTGTAGCGTTAATTGTCATTATTTATATATGTATAATAATCTCTTCTTGTCCCTTTATATGCTAGGCACTCTCGCTAAAAACAAAACAAAAACATTATACAATTAATCTTTAAGCACTCTCTGCTCGAATCAGTCACCGAGTCAGGGTTTCGTTACAGCCCTTATGTACCTTAACTTATTGTTACCTGCGAGAATACACTTGTATTGTAATTTATACATATATATATATATAAAAAGTAAAAGTTAATGAGAGCGTTGCAGGCCACACATTTTTTGTAAAATCGTCGACAGTTCTTCTCGATCGACTTAAAAAAAATAAATAATGCAAATAACAAATATGTAAGAGCGTAATGCGACAGAGTTGTCGGAAAACTACGCATCGCATTGCTACTCTTATATAATCATTTTAATTATTAAAAAAAACGTTCAAAGATTTTGATATAATTTAATTTTGAAAGATGTCGTTATAATAGCCATCGAAAATTTTATAGATTAATTTGAATCAATGAATAATTTTAAATTTATACGGTGTGAAAACTTTACGACTCAATGATGTAAGCGCTAAAAAAATGTTAACAAAATTTGCTGGGTAAAAAAAAACAACAAATCAATGAAAATAGTTTATATAACCAAGTTTGGTTTTACGACACCTAACACATCGAAAACCAATTTTTTTCAAACGTTATAACGTCAAGCACATTTTGAAAGCTTGCAAAAACTTTCTGAAAACTGTAAATCTATCTCTATACTATAAAATCAATCTTACTTAAATGTTAACAGTTAAAACATCTTCAATATTCCTTTGCATCAGGATTACGTAGCTTTTTTTTTAAAAATACGTTTTGTTTTTATTTGAGTTCATCACACTTGTTGATTATAATCATCTCAGGAGCTTAAGTTATTTATTTTTCCGTTGAT
Source organism: Cecidostiba fungosa (assembly GCA_900474305.1). Taxonomy (NCBI): domain Eukaryota; kingdom Metazoa; phylum Arthropoda; class Insecta; order Hymenoptera; family Pteromalidae; genus Cecidostiba; species Cecidostiba fungosa. Next base: position 45,344 of record UCOJ01000526.1, read on the forward strand.
GTTTGTTACTTATTGAATTATTGAGAAAATTATCAGTGCAATGCTATACACAATTTTTATTGTTGGTTTTTTTTTTAATTTCGATTGTTATGGTATGACTTAGACTTTAAACGTTAAGCATGTCAAATTACGATCAATTTAAAAGTCTGCAAAGATTATTAAGTTGGTCGTGTTTTAAAAATGTATTTCTTTTTATTATTATGTTTTACAGTTGTAGGTATTGAAAACGAAATTGAATTACTATGTTATATAATAAGCGCCTATTTTTGTTTGCAATATTTAGAGTTATTTTCAGTAACAAATCCGTATATACATAATTTGTTAGACGATTGTTTTATGTAGATAATGTTCATTGATTTTTTTTTCGGGAATATGAATAGCAGAGGCCTTATTGTTTTTATATTCGTATATTTCATTTTTTTTTCATTCATGCTCACATTTGCGTTACCATAAACAGTAATAATCGCTAGGTTTTTTCTTTTTAATCTTGGATTGTTCTATCGAGATTTTTGTCATTAAACTATTAATAAAGAGTAAACGGTGTTTTGTGCCGCAATTATAATTTTTTGTTTCATCAGCCTGTTCATTCGTAATTTCATATAGTGGAAGAAAGAAAAATGATATCATATCTCAATCGTCGAAAACTTGCCTGAGGTCTTGTGTCGAAACTGTGAACCTACTAAATTTTATATTCGTGCGTACGCGTGTCTTCACTAAAGAAATGAAAAAGGTAGAACAGAATATGCAAATAAAGTCATTATTAACCTATCGCCTACTCATATGTATATCACCTGCGCAAATGAAATGGGGGTGTGATTGCAAGAATGCTTGAAAGGAGCAATTATATATAATTGTATATAGCCGTATGTGTTCATGGATGCTTACGTATATAATTATATATAACTGTTGTGTACAATAGAATATAGCAGCAGTTTTTACCAAATTTTTTTAAGTCACTGCATCGTTTCTCGACTTTGTTCTCGATTGAATCTCCCAAACAGTATATATACATATATTATAAACCACGCAGAACTGTACGAATAAGTTTTATTTCCTGAGAGTAAGCCAATTCAAGTTGAAAAACGGAGCAGATAAGGGCGCGAAACGACACATTTTTCCCCGTTGAATCGTGCAATAGAGTCTCATTTCATCACGCATCCGAGAGAAAGAGAAATTAGTAGAAAGAGAGAGAAAGAAAGAAAAAGAGGGAGAAAGCAGAGAGTGAATGTAAGAGCCTGTGAAAGTAAAAAAGATTAAAAAAATTAAGAGCAAACATAAAAGTGAATCACAAAGCTACAGTGATGAATTAAAAGAACTTCTAAGAGAGTATGCTAGTGTTTAGATGTACGTCTTACGATATTCGTGCAAAAGACTGAAACATGAGTGGGACCCCTGCATCTTTTGAGCGCGCGTGATCACATCAGCTGCGAATCTAATTAAGTGTCGTGTGGTTATTTAAGTATAATAATACAAATTACGATGATAATTTAATATATTATATATATTATATAAAAATAATGCATACGCAGATATTACAAAAAAGTCTTATTCTTCCGTTGTAACTGTTTCTATATGTACAATAAAAATTATTTAAAATTAAATAATTTAAAAGTTTGAAAACACTTTGACAATTTCCTTACCTAATATTTTAATCTCACGATAAAACGCGTGTCCTGTATATAAAAACATAATACTCCAAATTCGACGTTGTCCAAAATCAGTGCGTGTAAAGTTTGCTACTTTATTTAATTTCTGCGACGTGATTATTAGGTAGGTAGTCCAAGATTTTTGTGAAAGAGATCTCTCCAAAGACAATTTTTTTAAAAAATTCAGATATTGCAAAAATTCGGATAATTTATTTATTTTTCTTTATTTTATTGCAACTTACTATACGTTTACAATAAAAATAATGAATTTCAGGGAGATGGACCGGTTAATTAGGAAAAAAGTGCGTCCTCAACGTTATAACGTATCTAATATAATGTTTATTCGTAATGAGACTTCATTATAAAAATACATTTTCGCTCCTCCAAACTTCATGATCGATGATTTACTCGCCTCTCCTCTGATGAGTATTAATAATGACGATAATAATAATAATAATAATAATAATAATAATAATAATAATGTAAAAATTATTATTAATAATAATAATAATGCTAAAAATAAACGCGTGAGTTCTGCTGATTCAATGAGTATTAGTGATAGCGATGAACGGATGATGCTTCGTCAACTGGATCGATCTCACGACGAGCTCTCCAGATTCTTCAGTTCGTTGCGCAGAATCTTGCCCGACGGATTCCTCGGTATTGCCTCGACGAAAGCGACGCCTCCGGTCAGCTTCTTGTACGCCGCCACCTAAAAACAAAGTGATAATTTATTACGCACCTGTTAGCAAGATTCTGTTTTATTTTTTCATAAAGGGAACGACGTTTCACCTTGGGATTGACGAATTCCTGTATGAGTTCGGGGGTGATATCTTCGAATCCTGGCTTCTTCACGACGTAGGCCTTGGGCAGCTCTCCGGCGAAGGTGTCAGGGATACCGACTACAGCTGCATCTGCTACTCCGGGCATCTCCAGGATTATATACTCCAGCTCCGTTGGCGAGACCTGTTGGATTTTAAATAAGTTGATTCGGCATTCGAATTTCCCGCCAAAAGAAACAAATTTATTTATTAATATAGGTATATAACATATATTGATAACAAATTTATTAATACATGTATTATAATGCGATATGCCATCTACTTTTCTATACAAAGTTTTAGATAAATCTTAATTTTGGAATTTGCTAAAAAAAAAGTTTACAAGGACTTGGCATTTATTTAAAACTTTGTTGCTGTACAGCAGAGTGGAGCATGAATAATTTCTTCATTTTTATTTTGCTTACAACGTATTATATCGGTATAGTTTTTATTTTATCATTACAAATCTAACACTTAAATTTAATCTTATTTTAGATGCTTTAAAACTCATTTAAATTCAAAATTCTGCGCAAAGCGCAAACTCCCTTTTCTAAACATCATCAGTGACGAAAGTTATGACCGGTAAGTTATTCAAATAATAATCTGTTCTAAATGACCCAACTGAGCGTTGTTTAAAAATTTAATGCTCTTGATGAGTTTCTCCATCAAGCACAAAAGTCCCAAAGCATCGTTGTCGAGTACAAATCTTTTATCTTATCAAACGAGCTGAAAAAAAAAACAAATGAACTTCGATGATAGACCGTCACATAACTGAGCAATAACGTCACAGCCTCTCTCTCCCTCCCCCACACCAAAAGTTGGCAAGCCTGAAGCTGTAGAAGGCGGCAGCCTTGGCGCGCACCTAACCTCCTTAGAAGAAATATAATGCTCGTTCGCGAGTAAAACCGGAGCGTCGTCGTCGTGTCTCTCCGTTTTGCCTGCACATACACACATCCGAGAGTCTCAAGAGCGAAATTCACCGGTTTCTCGTTCGCGACGAGGCGCTGTGACTCGCGGCGTCGCAGCATTTCACTCGCGTAAGTATATATATTGTATATTTACGCTCCCCTCCACCGGCGCAAATAAATAATATTATATCTCGCGCTGCAGCCCGAGTCAGACGAGGTCCAGCATCAGCGCCGCACGCCAACAACGCTCTCTTTCGATTCATCCTCGTCGACGTCGTCGTCGTCCTTTGGTGCCCGCGGCTTTGTGCAACTTTGCGTAATCCGTGAGTACAGCGATATCTCGGCGCTCCGAGGAAATTTCCACGCAGCCTTCGCGACGGCATACGTTTGATGCCCCCCTTTCTCCCGCTAATATAATGTATACGTATTTGCGAGAGTGCGAGCACGAGTTTAACGTTTGACTCTTGTGTTATTGTAGATCCACAGGGAGGACGGGACCGAGAGCAGCACCGCGGGGACGAGCTCTCTCTCGAAGGCGCCGGCTGCCAAGATGGAGAACCCCGAGGAGGTGCTGCAGGCGCTCGACGAGTTCCAGAAGATGCGACCCTCCGAAATACCCCGGGAGCTCGAAGATTACCTCTGCTGGGTTGCCAGGACCGGTGACCCTGTCTACCAGTGGAGCCTCATCAAGGCCCTCTTCAGGGAAAAGCTCCTCAGGGTCATGACAGAATTCTACGAGAGCTGTCCCTCTCTCGACCTCACTCCCTGTCCTAATGTCGAGCAGTTCAACTACGACATCATGAAGAGTAACCTGCTCGAGCGGCTTGAGAGCTTTGCCAATGCCCCCTTTACTGTACAGCGCATTTGCGAGCTGCTCACCACACCCAGAAAGGAATACAACCGCATAGACAAGTTCATGCGGGCTATCGAAAAGAACATACTGGTTGTGTCCACCAGGGAGCCCGGACCATATGGAAGGCGCAGCGAGAACGGGGACAGCATGGTCAATGGATCTGTTGAGGATGAGACCTCGCATCACGGACAGACTTCCAACGATGTCGAGATGGAGAACTGGGTGAAAGACTGCACAGCCACTGCGGCTGCCACTGCTCACACAGGAGACAACGAGGAGATGACTGTGGAGAACAGTGTGAAGACCACATTGAACACTACTTTTGATAAGGAAGATCCAATAGAGCCTCCTCCACACTCTGTGGTGGATTCCACAGCATCTAGTTTTGTTCCTTCTTCGGCAGAGTTTAATCCTGTGACAACTATGCCTGTGCAGGCTATTCCAGTGCAAGAAGCTGCCTCAGTGGTGCAGAACTTGACTACTACAGTCAATCATGAGGCAACTGCTATTGTTAATGATGTGTCTGATGCTATAATGAATGAAGACACCAGTTCACAGCCAAGTTTGGAACTTGAAAGTGACGATAATGACAGCAGTGATTCTAAAAAACTGCAGACTACCTTCCAAGCGAAAGACTTCACAGCAGCAGAAGAAGATAAGACAGTTAAAACATACTCTGAAGCACTAAAAACTAGTAAGCCTGAAGAAAGTATTGATACTGCAGAACCTAGCAAGGAATCTAATCAGCTGATACAGTCCACATTTTCAAACGAAAAAGTATTGAATGAGAATTCGAGCGATTCTCAAAGTTCTGACAAAGTTGATAATGTAGAAGATGTAGTTCAGTCCGATGAGAGTGAAACTAATCAAGATGAAGTGAGTCCTGCAGTTGAGGAACAGGTCAGTGAAAAGAGCGAAGCAGAATCCAATGTTTCTCCAGATAACTTACCACTGGAAAATAGCAACTTGAATGTAAAGAATGATACCGAAGATGTAGTGGCAGAATCAGCTGAACCTCAAGCAGAGGCAAAGGTTGATACTGAAGTAAAGGATGAAAATGAAACTGTAGCTATTGTAAAGGAGGATGAAGTAAATGCAGCTGACTCCTCTGAAAATTCAGCCAAGGATACTTCTGAAGAAACAGAGTCTAAAGTTCTGAGTGAAGTAGCTAAGCCAATTATTGAAGAACCTCATACAGAATCAGCTGATACTAGTAGCATCACAAAACCAGAAAGTTCTGAGATAACGATAGAAGAAACCACAGAAGATGAGGAGACAAAAGCTAACAAAACAATAGTTCCCGATCCAATTCCTATTGTGGAAGAGCCCAAAGATGGGGAATCTACAGCTGAAGACTGGAAGAGTTCTGTATCAGTTATTGAAGTAGCTAGTGAACCAAAAGACCCTGCATCAGCAATCGAAAATGGTTTGGCAGAACCAATTATAAAATCGGATCAAGTAGAGGACAACAAAATGGTCGTAACAGGCTGTGAAGAAGCACCTAGCAAAGGACCATCGGAGTCAATGGATGTTGATAATGAAGGTTTGTTGTCAACACTGAATGAACTTCTTAGTTAGAAAGACTAAGTAGCATAGTTGAGAAATTAAGTTAACTAAGTTTTCTTAATTAATTGAAATACATTGTGTTTACTTAGTCTGCAGACTATATTTTTTATAATAAAGTTTACCTTTTTGTTTTATTACAAAATGACTTATGCTCTATTGTGCACTGAAAATAGACCGTTAAGAGATTATTTTCAAATTGACTAAGAATACTTTGTTAATATAAAATTTGATTCAAACGCAAATCACTAAGTAAACTTTGTTGATGCTACTTAGAGATTTCTGATGGTGAAGTGCTGCAGGACGAGCCAATGGAGCAGGAACTGACTGAAGCCATGAACAGTTAATAATAAGTCATGATATTAAAAGAATGGACTCTGGTTTTTTACGAAATCATTTTCTTTACAAAACGTTCGACAAAAAAAAGAGTGCGTACGTTTATGGTATCAGAAACAATGTGGCAAAACTGTTGCATAAAATTAATTTTGAAAATTCTTTTGTTACCGCATTATTTAACTAACCTTGTTTCTAATATTTTATAGCGCGATTTTTATCAAATATAACGTAACTAATGGTGTATCGGTGTTTTAAAAACCGAGTTCTATATATTTATGTGCGAAGATTAATTAAATCCTCAACTGTTAATTGTAATATAGTTTTTAAGAATCGATACATCGCTAAAGACGTCCGATCTGTAAATCAGAAAGATTGATTTTTTATGATGGTTTTGTTCATTGTGTCTGGTTTGTACAGCAAACGCGTGTAAACGGGCAAGTATTTATTTGCTCGGCATTTCCTTTCGACGCTCAGATGCCTTGAAACGCGTCGCAGGGATCAACTTTTTCAAGTTAACTATTTATCTTCCTACAAGAAAAAGCAGCAAATGATTTGTCAAGAAAGAATGATTAGAAGTCAACCACTGCCTGTTTATCAATAACATAATGAAAAAAGAGTGAAATGGACACGAGTCACGATTGTGAGATATATAACGAACATTTTTCGGTGGCGAATGATGTAACATCTTGCTTTCATTTTCACGTTTTCAAAATTTGTAATGTATACAAGATCAACGATTCTTGCGACCTGACGAAGGTTTTCATCAAATTATCAACGAATTCAACATTAGTAGAAGCAACTTAATTTCATAAAAAAAACTGTAAATTGTGGCATAAATTTTCATTTACATAAAAAATTCACAGCAAAAACTCATGTGATTCATTGAAGTACTTCATTTCTTGTATAATTACTTAAATACAGTTATTATTGTGTGAGAAAAATGATACTTGGTGATATAGTTGTATCGAAAAATGACATATTTTAATATTTGTAAAAAACGATAACAATAGTGAAGAATAGCCAAACGATTCGGCGACTGCATTCTTATGATCACTTTACACGAATGTTTTTGATTCCAAAATCGTTTAATGCAGGATTTTTCACTTGCAAGTTTGTAAAAAAAAGTAAGAAAAAACTATGTTTAAGCGTTAAAAATTCCGATCGTTAAGAGTTTCCCGTTCCAATTTCGTTGAGAATGATGATAAATCGGAAAAAAGTACGCACGTGTTTTTAAATAATTAGGCTATAGAAAAAAGGAAAATTTTAAAAACGAGCAAGATTGATAATTTGACAGCGACATATTTCGTAAAAGTATAGTGATAACGTAATAATTTAATTAAGATTGTAAACCAGTAATTATAAAAAACCTATGAATAGTTTAGGATAGCTGTGTATAATTATTTTATAGCAAAATACACGGAGATTACTAACAAAATGAACACGAACTGTTTTCACATGATTTCACTCGGAGTTACGTCTCTGAACCTGACCTCATCAGAGCAAAAATCCTGATCGATAGACTTCGTCTAATGCGCATTATATACATAACATACAATTCGGTTCAGCATAATATTAAACAAATTTATTTAACGAGAAAAGTCTGTGAAACTTACTCCATGTCCATATAAAAGCGATCGATTGTAAACATACCTCGGTGAAGTTTTCTCTCGTACATCGCCTAACCATGCATACTTACCGTCGAGATGTGTAACGATATTTTTTTACTCACCGTATATCTTGTACAAACCCATTGATTTTGTAATGCATTAAACGAGCAAACCACAAGCCTCACGTGATACTCACTTGGTTACCCTTGACTTTGATCAGCTCCTTCGTGCGGTCGACGATGTAGAAGTACTCGTCCTCGTCATAGTAGACGACGTCGCCGGTGTGAAGCCAACCCTCAGAGTCGATGACCTCGTCGGTGGCTTTCTGGTTGTCGAGGTAGCCCTTCATCACCTGTGGACCTTTGACCAGAAGCTCACCGGGTTGCTTGGGCCCTGACACGTCTTCGTTCGTGGTTAGGTCCACGACTCGTGCACTCGTGGAGGGTAGGAGTTGACCACAGCTACCGCTCTTCTCGTACGGCATTGTGTAAGGCGTCAATGTTATTCCGGGACTTGTCTCGGTCATTCCATAACCTGGACAATGTCAAGGGGGATGGTTCCATTGGAAACTTTTAATGCATTATGAATTTACGTATACTTTAGTAAGAGTTTTCAGTCGAATCATGTTCGTACTTTTAACTATAACAAGTTTAAAATGTCCTTAGCCAGGACCAGTTCATTACTTTCTTTGCTTATTGTCAATCGTCGAACTGTATCTTTAAATAGGTAAAAGCTTATATTTCTGTATACCAATTTTTCGTACCTTGCGATATGTGACAGTCTTTACGACCAATTTTCTGCAGGAAAGTATCGATAAGTCCTTTCTTCATCGGCGCAGCCCCGCAGAAGATTTGCGTGACACTCGAAAGATGCTGTGATGTGATTTCCGGATGCGTCACCAGGAACAACAGCAGCGACGGTACGACAAACAGCACCGACGGCTTGTACTTGATCAGACACGCGACGTAATCCTGTGGTGTGAACTTGGGCATGGTGATAATGTGGGTACCAACATAGGTCGTGTAGTTGAGGATTGTGTTAAAACCGTAGATGTGGAAGAAGGGCAGGACGGTAAGGACCGTCTCTTGGAAGTTGTCCGTGGTTTCGTTCACTTTAACCATCTGCGGGTGCATGAATTGAACGATGTTGGTCACCAGGTTACGGTGCGTCAGCATCACGCCTTTAGGTACACCAGTGGTACCGGAACTGTAGGGCAGCACCGCTATGTCGTCGGGCTTGACTTCTGGCAGCTGGACAGACGTCGAGGGGATCAGCAGAGACTCCAGGCCCATAATTCTGCGTAAGGATTATCAGGCGGATTTGTTAGATTGGTTTTTATGATTTAATTCTGAGCGAGTCGTTACTGATTGTTTTGTAAGTAATTTGAGGAATTTTTTAATTGCATATTATGTTTATTAGGTTCTTATATGTTAAAATAAAATCAAACTGCAAATAAACAGTTTTGTTTCGTATTTGAGAAGATAAAAATAAGGAATCCGATCGAACTTTGGCACATAAGATATAAGCAAAAAGAAAGAATTTTCGATGCCTTATCGTGTTAAGTATTAGAATCAAAAGAGATAACGAAGCGAAAGTAGACTTTGACAACTAAGCGTGATATCAGTTCAGCTGTATCCAGTGTTAAATTATGGCTTGTATATAGAATAAAAAAATAACATTTAGTTATCTGTATAAGATAATACGTGCACTTGCGCTCCAAAACAATATACTTCTGACACTGGGAACTTGAAAAAGTCTATCATTATACAACCGTACCTTATTAAGTCTTTATACTTTCATTTATTGGTTTCGTAACTCGACATTAAATAGGAAGCTCACTAATAACTATATAGAATAATTATATTTTTTCTATTGAACTGTCAATTTCTTTTCTTAAAACACTGTGTCGCAAAGATCATTGAATGTTTTCGACAACTCATTCATATATATAACATAAATCAATATAAATTGTTTTTCATGCAATAATTAAACTCTCAATTCGCACCGTCCTGCGAATTATTTTCGACGGTCGCCCAGCGTGACTCAGCAACAGATTTGAAGTGAAAAGACCGGTATCTATACACGCTTGCAGCGAACAGCGAGGGCTTAACGGGTTATTCGCGATTTGCGATGGACTGATTCAATTCTTCTCTTTTTTTTCTCTTCATGCAAGACCTACTTCGTCGCAAGAAGTCGCAACAATGAACGAGCAGTTCGGTTTGGCTTCAATTTGATGATGAATTGCTTTGAAATCGTACCGAGTTTAGAATGTTTAAAAAGATAAACGTATGCGAACTCCTTATTTTCTTTCAAGCGTGCATGCGGATGTAATTAATCATTCGAGAGTAAATTCGAAAGCACTTTAATAAAATGAGGCAACGGATTTTTTTTGCTTGATATGGTGCGAAACTTTCGAAAAATGTTCTTACGAAGTATTTTATTTTTAAGCTTACATTTTTATTTATAAATGTGTGTAAATATACAACTCGAATTTTCAGTGTTATTATTTCGAAGTCGAAGTTAAATATTCTTTCGTTTCATTTATCGATCGAAATTTGTTTAAAATTCTTTCAGACCAAATTTATAGAACTGTATCTGAAGATATTGTTTAAATTTATAAAATCGCATACATTTTTAACCTATGAAAAATTAACGATCCCTCACAATCGGCAAAAAATTCCGTTGCAACATTTATTCGGTTAATGGTCCATATATGATAATTAATTTTAGAACGCGTATAGCAAGACAAAACATCCATAACACAGCTCGATAAGACGCAATGATAATGCGTCAAGAATCGCAGTCGAATATAAGTTAGTCATCGTGTAAATTTATATTGTAGAAGCGTTATACTTTGCATTTCACTTCTCATTATATCTCCTTTAGATATTAAAACCAGTTTAAAATACGCGAAAAATATACTTTTTCGCCGTTCTTTGAAATCAATATTGATGATAACACGGTTTATGAATCATTCCACATATAATAAAAACTTGTTTTTATATAACAACTTTCATAATTGTATTTTTTTCAGTCATAAAAGTAAAATTTTCTTATATTGAATATAAAATATATAAATATAAAAATTATTAAAATCTTCGAACTGAATCATTTAAAAACCCCAGTAGTACTTACGCATACTGAATTACATAAATATCAGAATAATGAAAAACAATCATCAACAACAACAACAGCTCACAGAAATCGCTAAAAAAAACCATCTCACTTCTTATCGGGCACAGCCTTTCCTCCAATATTGATAGTACAATCAAAGTTCTGCAGATTCTTGGCGACCACCTGGGCAGTATCCATCAGCTGTGGTATGGTAATGATGCACCTGACCTTGGCGCTTTGGAACTGTCTGGTGAGCTCGTGAGCCGTGTATAATGGGTTGGCGAAGGTGACGACGAGGCCAGCCTGTAGACTCGCGTGCACCGCCAACGAGTATTCCGGCACATTGGGCAGTAACAGACCCACACGGTCCCCGGGCCTCAGGCCCGTGTTCGATAGTAAAGCCTCTGCGCCGCGTTTGCAAAAGGACTGGCTCATACCGAACGTGTAGGATCTACCTGTCGCACCGCATGTCTGTGTTGGTGCAAGGATGGGAAGGATGATTTAGAATTTTTGCTTATATTGTTTTCGATTGGGGGAATCATAGGTTTGATATTTTTGTTGTTGTTATGCACTAATGTAAATTTACAAATCGCAGATCGCATCTCGACCATTATGTATTTCTGTGATCGTTTTGTCATTTTGACGAATTGATTTTGTTTCGATTTTTCAGTGTATTAGCAGTGCTGCTAAACATAGATAACTCGATAAAAAAAATTTCAGCCTATGCATTTTAAATCAAATTTAAATGTGCTGTATGTCCAAGTACAATATTATCATGACATTAGAATCGTTTACTCGAGTATTGACAATGTTAATATTATAGTTTCGCGGAACGACAGAATACGTTGTTATGTTGGATTGAAGAAAAAAATAAAGTTTTTAATCGGTCTTGAACATTGTACCAACGTAAATACTTTGAATAAATAATCACTCTACGTCAATAAAATAAATCATGTGTTATCAAACCAGCGATGTAACGTTGTATGTATATATTGTACCTATATATGCTGATTACCTCTTCTTAACTGCATTTTTTACGGCCATAAAAGCAACACGATTAATCTTTAATTAATTGATAGATGAAATATGCAAGCGCACTATCTGTTGCTTTCTTCTCCGTTCAAATTCCATGTCTGCTCGACATTTCGCAAATAACTTGCTCGCGAATAACACTGCGTACATATTAGTCGCAATATTTTTTATAATTTATTAAGTAAGTTAAACGAAATTCAGACGGCATTATCGCATTGGCGGTTATACTTATCGCGCCTTTATCAGAAGTTCAAAAACCTTTGAGTTTACAGACTAATAAAAAGTGTCTACAGCGCACAGCTATTAATTATATTATTGGAACTGAATCAGGAAACAATGTAATCTTATCTGATGCTGAAAAAACGAGCCCAATTTTGATTCCGATAAAGTGGCCGGTAATTCAACTTGTGACTCAGACGATCAAAGATATACATAATTACTTGTAAGCATTTGAAAAAAAAAAAAAAAAAACAAGAATCGGTAATTCGTAGAAAAACCTCATCATTTTTCAAGGATTTTTAGTACAAACAAGCGAGCTTTAAATAACAAATATTAAAATCTTAGATGAAAATTATTTGACAATATATCGTCATTCCTAACGAAGACATTTCAGAAAAAAACTTATTTAGGCCCTGATAAACTCGAGGTATTTATTTTATTTGGGAGCTTTTTGAAAATGAAGATTGTAAAAAGGTGTTTTTTAAAATATGCTATAGTCTTTGTTAGGAGCGACGATATGATCTCGATTTATTGGACTCAGTATAAAACTTGGTAACTCAAAATTGAGAACCATTTAACAGCAGATTGATTTTATCTAGGTTACTTCACTTTTTATTTTTAGATTTCAACATATATTTTACCGGATGGCCTTTGATTTCTGAGATTAAAGGGGGTGTGTTGTATCAAAGCATTCTATCTTATCACTAGAATATAATCAAGTTAATAGGATAACAAACGGCTTGGAAAAAGAAAGTCCAACGGTCGATCAACAAGTCGTACAATTGATTCTATTAATGGTATCACTTATTGAGTATAAATTTTATAGCAAAAAATACGAGATGAATTTGTAAAGATGTATCATTTTTATTAAGATCCTGCATCAATGTAACATATACATTTTCATGACTTTTTTTCTAATAAAAATTCACCCATTCTTAAATTCTTCAATACATTTCAACAATTTGCATATCGATTTACGCAGTATACTCATAACTTTATCATTTAAAATTAAAAAGTCTTAACAAGAAAACAAAATATACATATAGTGATATATAATGACTCCTACCACCTTTAGCATGTTTATTTCATAAATATTTTCTCATTTGCATTGATATGAATTGCATTGGCATCTCAGCGAAAAAAGAAGGTCAACTGTCATCGCGCAAAAAAACTCATAAAGCTACACCCAAAAAACTGACGAATCCTCTCGACGCGAATCCGGAGGCAATAAGAGGAGCAAGACAAAATGCGGCTATCATAAAAAAAACTCGTCCAAACTGACTTTTAAACCTAAACGCTCATTCGGGGGTCAATCATTGGTCTGCGGTGGACTTTGTCACAGGCATTATCGGCTCGAAAATGCGTTTGTAAATATTGTATACATATCATTTTATCGTCTGGCGCTACTCATCGCATTCATCTTTTTCGCTCCGCCTCTCAACGTATTTGCTTGCGTAAGCAGTGGGCGAATTACACTCAATAATTGTCCGCGTCACTTCGATGTGCTCTTTCTCCCGAGGCGAGCGGAGATATCCCAGCATGAGACGCGACACGCAGATCAATCGAGGCCTCTTATTGTTTTGATTTAGGCGCGCAAATTTATTAAACGCTATAGCAAAATTCAGCTGTTTGTTTCTATAGGAAATTATTGATTTTTGCTCACAGCTGAGCGTACGCGCCGGACACTGTGCATAATATAAAATCAATAGTTAATACGATTAGGAAAAGATTAAAGAAGTTACAGTAAATAGTGACGTAATTATTTGCATACAGTTAGGCTGCGGTTATTGCCGTAATGAGAGCAACGAATGACATTGTTTAATCAGCGTTTTTGTTCGCTACAACAACAGAAATTTCAGCTTGTATAAGAAAATTCATTAATAAAAATAATTAAACAAATAAGAAAAGTGTTGATGTTTGTATGAAACATAATCTTATAAAGCTGAAAATCTAGCGAAAAGAAGCGTCAGATAAAATTTCAGTAAAAAAAGCACACTTTACCAGAGACGGGCGGTCTTTCCAGTTTTCCGCTTTCGACCAAACGTATTGACTAAGCGTCTGATCCGGTACTTCGACTTCTCCATAATGGCTTTTTAACACTTTGGTGCTGTACTTGTCAAAACGTATAGCTCTCAAGCAACTGGGCTTGAGCTTTAGCCTGCGAGCCACGATTCTACAGGAGGTAAACATTGTTCTATAAAACCGGTCAAGAGAATGAAAAAGAGTAACGAGGATTCTAAGTACACTCAGTCGTATAAACTCTCTATCAAGTTTGCCGATATTAAAACTACGATTTATCGCGTGTAATCAACAGATAAAACCTTTTTCTGCATATAAATACTACTGTACACTCGCTTAACCTCTACCTCTTTCTCCCTCGACTACAAACATTACAAAAAATCTGACAGTAAGAACGGGGTTCCTCGGACGCGCGTGCACCTTGACAGACTCGAATATATGCTTGATTACGCGTGACAATAATTTGAGCAGTGATTCTCGAGTAGTTTCTGGCTGACAAACAAAAAGTAAAATAGGTACTATATACACGTGCCCGGCTGCTCGACCGCTGTCCCTACGTCTGCACCCGTTGAGGCTTGGAGGCTGACTGAACGATGATCGGCTCGCCGACTGCCGCGTGCAGTTGGGAGAAAGTGTGTAGTTCTCGCGTTTGCTTCGATAAACTCTTTGGGGGAGAGAGAGAGAGCGTACGTGTATGTAAGAGACGCGAGACGCGAATTCGCAAGTCATCTGCACCGGCTCGCGAAAATACCCCCTTGTTTTTTCAGTTCCCGAAAAAGGAGATAAGCAAATGGTCTGTCTCTCTCTCTCTCTCCCTCCTCGTGCTTTTCCACACACCTATCAGCTAGTTTTCCCAAACGCTCGTTTTAAATATTCGCAGAGTTCAAAGTCCGATTTTTGCGTAGGCGTAACGGAGCATGTATGCGTGTTTACGTATAGAAGTGCGTCCACCGCTTACTTACACATACATGCGCTCGCTCTACAATTTCTGCGCGACAAGAATGAAACAAGAAAAAAAAAACAGTACACACAACCATGTGCACTTTCGCGTGCGTGTACTCGCACGTGCCTCCACGTAACAGTTATATGTATACGAACATAAAAAAATTAGGAGGCACGTCGCCGTCTTCTTTTACGGGAGCGCAGTGCAGGGGGCATGTCTCTCGATAAGCGTCTCCTCTTTTTTCCTGTATAGTTATATATAATATTCAGCCGAACGTTTGATGCTGAACGAGTTTCCTGAAGAGGCCGTTCGGCAGAGCCATGAGATCATCGTAGCTGCCGCTCTCGCGCACCGCACCGCCGTCCAGCGCGGCTATCTTGTCGGCATTGCGAATCGTGCTGAGTCGATGGGCTATCGTCAGAACGGTCCGACCAAGGGTAGCTCGTTCCAGGGCTTGTTGCACTAGACTCTCCGATTCCGAATCCAGGGCGCTCGTCGCCTCGTCCAGAATCAGGATCTTCGGGTTCTGAAATATATGGAAGAGATGAATGCTATCATTTTATTTGTGAGATTTTCTTTCTGGAATTAAAAATATCTTTTGCTCTAAATAAAATGCATATGTAAATCAAAAGATTACCGAGCGTTTTTTTTACTGACAGTGGCATGAATTGGATAGCAGTTTTCGAGACAGTTTTTGTAGCTGTATTTGTATTAGATTGCAAAAGCAGACAGAAGAACTGCGTTTACTTGAATCAGTTAAACCATTATTTAATATTTATTCAGTAAAAATATGAATTTCAAGTGTTTATATATTAAATTAAATAATGTTCCAATTCAATTTTAAAATTTAAATTGGCTCTAATTTAATTTCATACAGTTGCTTAATTTCTTGCAACAAGTCAGTCCAAAAATAAGTTGTATATAAACGAAATTTATAGCTATTTGGTACAGAAGAGCTAAAATTTTCAAGTTTCAAATATTATGTTTAATCAAGAGAGTGGGGCTCATTGTGAAGGTTATATAACCTAAAATCAAGAGAATGAGGACAGCTGTTATGCAGCATGATTATTACATTCCAAAACAAAAACGTGAACATCTCATGTTTTTCATGTGTAAAGCATTAAAGGAATTATATTTACTTTTCAAAACAATATATTTTTAAGTATTTTATGAAAAATGCTTTAATTTTTAATGTCTTTCAAAAAATTATTCTTATCAAATTGATGTATTTTTTAGCTATGATATAATTTTTCTCTTCTTTTTTTTTATAAAAGTGTGATTTTGCAAAATATTAATCATAGATTTGTAAAATTAGTAGTTAACTCTAAAGATTAATTCAAAAATAATTTTGATAGAGAAAATTGCAAAACAATCTCAAGATACAAGCTTAACTTATGCTTGATTGGAATCTGTTGAAAAAAATTGATATTCTAAAATTATATAAGATTCACTACTTGGTCAATAATAACTCGTAATCAATGAAACCAAATGTTTTCATGATAAATGCTACCATTTTTACCTTGATAAGAGCTCTTGCAATAGCAACTCTTTGGCGCTGGCCTCCACTTAAAGTAATTCCTCTTTCTCCAACAAAAGTGTCAAGTCCATCTGACATTCTCTCTACAAACTCCAACACATTAGCTTGTTTTGCAGCTTCTCTCACTTCTTCATCGGTTGCATCTTTGCTTCCATAAGTTATATTTTCTCTCACTGTCCCATTAAACAGTATAGGCTCTTGTGACACGCAACCAATTTGTTTTTTTACCCAACAAGGATCCAATTCCTTTAGATCGTGACCATCCAATAAAACCGAACCTGACACAGGATCGTACAATCTCAGTAGTAAAGAAGCCAAAGTAGACTTTCCAGATCCTGATGGACCAACAACAGCAGTAAACGAATTCTTTGGAATATGCAGGTTGAAATCCTTCAAAATCATTGATTCAGTTCTTGTGGGATAAGTAAAATTAACATCCTTGAACACAATTTCTCCCGACAACTCTTTCTCTAAAATTTTTCCACCGTGAATGGGTATTTCAGGCTTGCGGTCGATCAACTCAAATAATCTAGTACTGGCACCAAGTGATTTGTTCAATTCAGAGTAAAAACTTGACAGTCCATTCATGGAAATTCCCACATATGCAGCATATAACAAAAATGAACTGAGGTTTCCAACAGTTATTGTTGAATCAGAGAGCATAACTCCTCCATAATAAAGAACCGACAGTATTATAGCATTACCAGATAGCCCAGTCATGCCATAAAATATTCCCTTGTAGAAGCTCTCTTTGTAACACAGTTGCAGTAAGTCTTGTAATTTTGTACGATAATTTTCAATTTCATTGAGCTCTTGTGCAAAGGCTTTAACAGTCCTAATATTACTAATTTTCTCTTCAGCTGTTGCATTCAACACAGCCAAACTATTTTGTACATCTTTGGAGATCTTTCTGACCCATCTGCCATACAGAATTCCCATTGCAGCTACCGGAGGAACTATTGATAAGCCAACAAGGGCTAATTGTGGAGAAACATAGAACATCATGGAAATTCCTGCTGTTGTCATTATGCCTGACCTCAGACCATCTGAAATGTTACTTGTAATTGCTGAACTGACCAACTGGGCATCTCCTAAAAAAATATAAATCAATTAATAATACTGTTTACGGTGAATTTATTTTCTAAGCAATACATTTAGAACCAAATATGTTTAACTTACCAGTCAGTCTTCCAACAAGTTCTCCAGTCTTGACTTTGTCAAACATTGCAGTCTCCTGACTTAATATAGCAGCGTAGGCCTTCTTCCTGAGAGACTGAGTGATCTTGTGTCCAGTGGTAGACATGAGGTAAACCCTTCCAAAATTACACATTCCGCCAAATATGAAAATTCCAAGCAAAACAAAGCAGACCTTGTTGATATTCTCCTTGGTCTTGTTCTGATCGTTTGTATAAATAATGTCAATAATTTTGCCAAGCCAGAATGGCAGAGCCATGGTAACTGCAGATGACATGATTAAAAAGGTAATAGCACCTAGTAGCCGCCACTTCTCCGGCGCAGCCAGCAGGAACAGCCTGCGCAGCTCGTTGTTCTTGGTTCTCTGTATGTTGTTTGCCTCTTTGACAGGCTCTGCCAGTTTTGTCTTCAGACTATTGGTGGAGAACCTCTTGAGATGCTTGAGGCTCAAAAGCTTCATCCGAGGCAGCTGCGAGGTCTGGATGATGTATGCCTGGACATAGCATCTGTTGGACAGATTGACACCAAGACTCCTGGGCCTAAGATGCAGCATCATCTTGGCCCGCGCGAACTTGCAGAGCAGCGTCATGTTGTCGTCGGGTCACAAGATCCTCAGATGATTGTCAGAAGCACAGGGGCATAACCCTTGCGAGGCTAACCTGGAAAACGTATTCTCGTGTATCGCGTGTCTATTCTAAAACTACACCGTCACCGAGGCGGACATTCTTCAGGCCGCTGCATCAGCATGTCTCGCTGTCGTGGCCTGCGCTAATTAGGAGCTACTGATGCACCGTCCGCCGCCGTAACTCAGTACCTCGATGGCTCGATGGATGATTTCGTAATTCTTCATTTTTGCATGTTATTACGGACTGTCGCGAGCGATGCGTTTTCGTCTGCTCGCGCAACTTTGATTCGATTTGTTATAGGCTTTTATTTCGTGCATGTGGATTGCTGCTCTGCCTCTAGATACAAGTATATGCGACGAGCGTATAACCTCACTTTTCCAACGGTCGGTCCGTTATTGTGATTGGTCGAGGCCGTATCACACCACCCGCGTAGGCGCGTAGTGATGGCACGCACTACACGCACTGAAGTTATGGAAGGAAAGGTTGGGACCTGTCGTATCGATCGCCGTTTGTTGTTGTTGTTGTTGTTGTTGTTAACTATGTTATAAGCAATAATATATTATTGGAAATCAGTATATTTAGATTTAATGTTTGGTTATTATAAACTTATTTTTAACTGAAAAGTCAAATTTCGTTTGCACTTTTATATACATATTGTGAATTCAAGAAGTTGTTCTACCAAACGAAGTACATAAGTATATAAATACAACATCAAAGGTAAGAAAATGGACATGGTCTGAAGCCGATAAAGGAAGAAAAAAAAGGTAAGAAAACAAAAATTGTACATCGCATACATTGTATTATACATATAATAGGGCGTATTAATTTGTTCGCATACACTATTTTTTACGACTGTCATACCCTGCATAATACCTTAATACTGTGACGTCTTGAAAAAGATGTCTATAAATATTTGTAAAATTTTGTTCGCAAGTAACTTTATACAAAAAGTTAAAATTGCTTAAATAAAAAAAAGCCTCACGTTATTCTTTTTATAGGTAAACTGCAGGCTTGATCGGTATGAATTTTTCACGACAAGTCTAGTGCAGTAGTTATAATTTTTTTTTCCTCTGCAAAAAGTATCACGTTGTAGCATATTTTTCCCCAACAAAACAAAAACCAATCGATATCGTTTCTCGCGCGAAACATTATTTTTCTCTCTAGCTTTTACTTATTTTCGCACATCGCTTACAAGTTATGTTTCTTCTCGCGTTTGTGCATACTTTATTGGGAGATAATATGTTTTTAGGTACAGTAGTGGAAACGCATAGCGTATTTTGCCCTGTTATTATCATGTCATCTTCGTTCGTGCAATGAAACGAAAACGTTCGATGTCGATATATTGTCGATGTTTCTCGCGAAACATTTTATTTCTTTTTCTTCCCCTATACGTAAGTGTGCTTCTTCTCGCCTTTGTGCATAATTTATTATACCGTAAACGTGGCTTTTTCATTCAAGTTGTTGTCGGTAAGAAATGCGAGAAATAAAATTTATTATTCTCTTTCTTTTGTTCTTGTTTTTTATGCTTGGAAGAGAAGAAATTATTTGCAGCTACATTCTAATATCTGTTTGGGGCGTATATATATACCTAAAATAACATTGGAAAATAATACTTGCAAAAAATTATAGCCAGTAGATCGAGTAATAGATTTATATTTATTATATTTAAAAAATTAATTTGTGTTACAAAATATAATTGCGTTTGCTTTCAATGTCCAGTCTTTTACTTGCCTGAAAATTGAAAGGAGATCCTTATAAACAAGAGCAATTTTAACTCTGCGCTTGGAAAATTTGAATGCTTACTTTTAGATTCACGTAGTTGTGGATTCCTTCAACACGTTAAATGCTGTGTATGTTACCTTGATTATCTATACATAAAATTATTGATTACCTACATAAAGTCTTCTTTACGTTAAATTAAAATATATTTATTCATGGTGAAAATAAACACATAATTTTGTTTTGTAATTTTTGTATGTAATAAAATTATCTACTTAATTCCAAATTTACCAATTTGGGACTGCAGTAGTTTAGCACATAAGTATTCGGTAAAAGTACATGATAAAAATAGATGCTAAAATTATATAACGATAAGGCACATTAAAATAATTTAACTTTTCATAAGCTTAGTATCAATTAATGGAAGTATTATGCGGATAATAACACCAAAAATAGATCATATGTCTGTTATCTGTAATTTTGATCTCAATTGTTTAAACAAATTGAAGTAACACGACAGATAACGCAGACATATGACATATTTTTTGTTTTATTATCCGCATGCTACTTCCATTAATTGGTACCAAATGTATGTAAAGTTAAATTTATTAAGACTATAATTAATTTTGAAGGACCTAATTGTTACGTAATTTTAGCATGAATTTTTATCTTGTACTTTTAGCACATACTATTGTAATAAACTGTACATGCAGAAGTACATACATCATTTTATTATACATAAACAAATACGTGTTAATTTTCAGCAGGATAGGTATATGCTCACACTTTTGAAAGACTCAACATTCAGAATCACCAAGTGACCGTAACTCATGATAATGGGCTGGGTGGCTCGCATCATGATAAAAATAAGCTTCTTGTTCGAGCTGTCGCTCAGTTCCATCCAGTCGATTTTATAAATGTCATCACTGAATTCCATACTCTAAACAATTTAGGATCCTTTTAAAAACTAATTTTGCGATATCAATACCATGAAATTTTTAACTTAACCGACACCTTGAGAGTGATCTGATTTCCAAACCAACAATAAGCAAACAATTCGCCCAGCATGCATATGAGGTAGCCTACGGACATGAATTTTTGAATCGTCGGTACTTTGCCTATTGTCAGTATGTAGATGATAACGGAAAAGACCAGCGCGCCCGCAAAAAACTGTTCCACTATTACGACGTCGAATGTCTCAGTCACCACTTTTGCGTACCTGAAACATAAGAAGTACACAACATTTGAATTTCCCGCGCAGAATTTAAATGTTGAGTCACGTGACCTCCATTTGTACGAAAGGGGGCAGCACTTTATGAACCTAATGCGTAAACTTCTCCCTCCCCCCCTTCCGCGCCTATATATCGACAATCGACACTTATTATATTGCAATGTGAAGAAGGTGGGTGTAATAAGCATCGCATAACCTCTTCTTTGCGTTCGAGGATAACTTGAGGGTATATTTGGCTTGAAATTGAAAAAAGAAGACGACATAGCGACTTGGCGTTGAAAGAGAGGAAGAAAGTGAAAAATTCAGCTCTCTTGTCATCGGTGAGTAGACCATTTGTGCACCAAGAAGTAGTTTTGTTTGCGAGGCATAAAGGGATAACCTATAAACTGCGCATAAAACCGTAACATTTCTTTTTCGATTATTTATATTAATATGCACGTGGTGATAGCTACATTTTGTTTGTCGTTCTATTCAAACACCCCGTACCTACTTTGATTTTATTAAGTTCTGATTCCGTTGTCTCGCGCGAATGTTATTTCTGCAATGAGTGGCATCCAAGCTCTATAATGTTCTTTTTTTCGAAGCATCATGTGCAAAGCAATAAGTGCTTGACAAGTATTGTAGTGAAAATATGAAGCGCTTGTTATGAAATCTTAATATTGTAATATATACAGTTCGAAAAGATGAGTATAATATTTTTAGAAAACAACAAGAGCTGGCCTTTTATTATTATTATTTTTTATTCTTTTTAATTGATAAACTTGTACATAACTAAATGTCTAAAATTATAGTTCTCCGATACAACGATATTTTTTGGTTTTTTATTGCCATGCTACTCTACGATCTTGAAGACGCTATGCGAATATTTTAGGTTATATTTACATACTGCACACAGTAATTGCAAAGCCACCAAAACAGTACCTGGCCGAATGAATCTTGGATGCATGTATAAGCCGGTGATAAAAAATGTTGAATGGAAGAATCTGTTTTACCAGAACAACCCAATTTCTCAGTGTGCAATATAATTAACTCATTGTAACGCTTACAGGCAGTCTCTCAATATGCAGACCGGCTTCAAGAAAGACTACTCGAACAACATTCCCCGCACTGGCTCGATCCTGACGAGCGGCCGAGTTGGTCGTGCGCCTCGTTTCGAGTATGTGAATCGTCAAGGACAACCAGTGAATCCCAAGACAGGTAAACCCTACGAGCGTCACCACGAGAACGGCGTGCATTCGTCCACCGGCAAGCCTGTTAACAAGCGCTACCCGGTCAAGAAACGCGGAACCATGTTCGGAGGTCTGGAGCCGATTCCCACAGACCCGACGCGAGACCCGCCACCCCGGGCTTGCTACAACTGCTGGCAACATGGACATTCTCGGCGAGAATGTCCTCGGCCGTCTGTCGCCAGGTACTGCAATAACTGCGGCAGACGAGGCGAGGACCTGAGGACCTGTCCTAGGTGCAAGCTCGCGAGTGAGCGCTACATTATCCAGGTTCAGGCTAGAGAGCGGGGCGAGGAGCTGGACCCCGAGGAGGTCGAGAGACTGTTGCCCGAAACCGAATTTGACGAGGATGAAGTCGAGGAGGACGAGGACGGCTGCGATGAAATATTGCGAGAGCTCATGCTCCAGGATGAGCGGGCCAAACTCGTCGGCAATGGGCGGAATAATGAGTACCAAGAGAGACATATCGGCCTGGCTGTGTTCCAGGAACGCGAAAATGCCTCCGCGTACAAGGAGAGAGAACGGGAAAGAGAGAGGGAGAAACAACGGGAGAGAGATGCTTTGGAAAAACTGTACGTGGAGCGAGAAAAGCACGAGCGAAGATCGGGTTATAGCGACAAAGAGACTAGGTACGAGGATGTGATAGATCTGGAGTATGAGATCGAGAGGAGGGAAAGAAAGGAGAGAGAGGAAAGAGAGGAGAGGGGACAGGAACGCTCGAGATGGAGATCTCAGGAGGCGATGAGCAGTGCACTAACCGCAAAGCAGAGCACCAGCTCGACCACAGTGTCCGGGACGCAGATCACCTCGGACCCGGTGCAGGATTTCCTGCTGCTTGCTAAAACGATAGCGCATTTGTCGTCCGAGACGCAGGATCTGATCATGCGACAGGTGATCGCTGAGCGCAAGGAGCATCAGGCAAAATTGAAAGCAATGCAACAAGAACGCGAGGAAGATATGTGGCCGTAAGGCTCTTGGAAGCTTCGTACCGATTAAGAGTGAAGGCAGTGGTTTGGAATGTGTGATTGACAGTCATTGGTCTTGTTGATTGATTATTGATCAGGTAGTTGCGCATTTTTTTTCTGGGTATGAGAGAGATGGAATATGATAGGTTACTAATAAGTCTTAGTAAGGTAGAACTTTCTTCTGTTATACAGAATGAAATTGGGAACTGCTAGCAAGAGATATGTCAAGTAGACGCATAATATATTATTTAGATCTTCTATAGTTGTACAATTTATAATGAAACTTTGTCAGGTTATTTGTATTACTTACTGTTTCTTGTCCATCACTAAATGAAAGCATCACATATTTATTGCATACTTTTTTCTGCTAACTTTATGAGTCATCGTGAAATAATCATCACATATTAGTAGACTTGAAATAATACCAAGAATTTTGGATTGTGAGGTTTATATAAATAATATACCGATATATTAGTGATTTAATATTAACGAATCTTGAAGTCTGTATATACCAGGCCTTCACTCTGATATTTTGATTATAAGGGAATGGCGACTAGAGAATATTGAGTATCAATGGAACCTGTTTTTATGCAGTTAGTCAAACTATATAACCAAATGATGAATTCTGTAATTTCACGCCTTCGTCGTTGTAATTTCCTTTTCTTTTTTCAATGAAGAACTTCTTTTATGTTTACAAGCGACTTTTGGTAATCGCATAAATTTGGCGAAATTTCTATGACGAACCGATAAAACAAGATTTGGGATTGATTGGTGTCGTTCTTTAAAAGATAATTATGATAAATGAACTTGCCATTAGAGTGGTTGGTTGCAATTATTAAGTATGTGACGTAATGACTTTATCGTATATTAAAAAAGATGCAAATCTTAAACAAAACTATTGTAAAGTTTAATATTTGACAACTTAATCTTTATATTTGTCGCAAGTGCGTTAATCATTTCTCGAGATTGCGACCAAGAAGAGTCCGTCAAGATAATAAATGTTGATCAATTATCTTACGTAAAAGCTAAATAAAAAATTAAGAGAAACACAAGTGGAAAAGCGCGAGCTGCGAGAGGACAATTATACAACTACAGTTGTATTGATAATTCTTATAAAACCTATATTATAAAACTGATGTCTCTTGTATCGTGATAAATATAATACAAAATTTATAATATCAAGTCTGTTCAATAATTGCTGTCCTTGCTCAAGAAAATTTCATCTTTTTCAGTTTTCACACAAATCGACGGTAAATCAAAGCTGAAAGTTTCGACGATCATTTTCGACATACTCTACATTTAAAAATTACTTGATAATATAATCATGATGTTGGGCAGCCTGATGCAGCGTCTTCTTCTCGAACAATCTCACAGCTTCTGCAGAAGCGAGTTTCTTCCTCTTGGCCTCCTTCACGATGTTCGGCAGCTTATTAAGTCTGTGCTTTAGTATATCCAGTTGTATGCAAGCCTGTAAAACGAATCCGCTGACGACGACGTCGGTAGTGACATTGAGCAGGATCCCGACTATCATCGGTCCGACCTCCATCGCGTACGTCAACCAGTAGCTCCACACATTGTGGATGTCGTACGGCAACCAGACGCGAAACGGCAGCTCACGATTATCCGGATCCTGCGCCAGAGGCATTACCAGTAGACAGGCTAGTGTCATCTGAGCTAGTGCATTGAAGTAGATCGTGAAGACCCTGTCGGGAAAAGTTTTAAATGTTTAATAAAAAGTATAGTAAAATAAAAGTTGAAGTTGTTTATTGTAATTTATGGTAAAACTTCGTATCTTAATCAAGAAATTAATTCGCGCGTACAAGTACGTTTATACTACCGTTATTCGTAAATATTTGTGAAAATCCCGTTTCCTTTTACCAACAAGTTATATTAATAGTGCTTTTCGGGGGAAGGCCGTATAAAGTAAGATTTAACGCTCCCGAGTCATAGTTGTGCGTCCAAGTAATCAAAAAATCTACGAGACCGAACCGAGAACCGCACATATCCCACAAGGCCTTATTTATCCGTACTCAAGTTCGTGAAGTTGAACTTTACTGCTTCAAATCGCGACGTCTGAGTGCAACAGACGCTATTTTGGCTGCTTAAAAAACGCGCTAACTCGGTGGCGGCTGCGAAAACGAGCTAACTTGCCAGCGGTTTCGAAAACGTGCTATCTCAAATAAAATAATGCACATATATAAGTGCTATAGCATAATAAAAAAAAGTCTCAATTTTTTTTTCATATAAAGAGATATTATTAAAACTGTTGGAGGGGGTTGACTTTGGGGGTGGTTTAAGCCGTTAGTATTAGTACCTTCTATACATATATTTATTAGAACGTTAAAAACTGTTACTGCTGTTGATTGTTACCAAAATATTACGAAAGAATAATTTTTTTATTAAATCATAAAAAAAATAATAATTAGGGTTGATAGTGGACCCTTTGAAGGGGATGTTTCATGAAAAACACTGAAATATATCTACTTCATTTTTTAATATTTAATACAATGGAGGTATTACGAAAAAGCTATATTTTTCGGAGTTTCCGCCGATAAAAGAAATACGTGCCGCTTATTTTTGGATGCACTTATTGCAATATCATCCAACTCGGCAAGGGACACCTGAAAGACCTGCTTGTAATAATTATTCCGTGTGTACCATCGAATTTTTATTAAACACTACACTTTGTTTATTTAAGAGATAATGTAGAAACAAAAAGTTTTAGTAACTACGTTAAACTAGAAAATTGCACGGGATAATTAAAGCACGACTCTTATGAATACTGATGACACAACAAATAAATAATCTCGGATTCCCGTGAATATTATTACCAAACATTAGCAAAAATTCGCGTCACCAATTCTACCTCTGATATAAAAAGAAGCCATAATAACAATCACCTGAGAAACTCGTTCATTTTGTTCTCCATCTCGATCTCCACGGCGTTTCTGGGAATACACCAGCTCTTCAGCAGCATATCCGCAAGACAGATGACCTTGTCCCTCCTTATCAGAAAGTTCATCGCCTTGAAGGTAATCGAGACCGAAGTCAGTAGTGTGAACAGTATCTCCGCAAGGAATTGCAAATCAAACTCGCTCAAAGCAAGCAGCAATCCCTGAAGCAAGACAAAAATGTAAGTGACGATGACGGTGCTCATCGAGAACATCTTGTAGAGTAACCGGAGTCGTCTGTGCGACTGCCAGTCTAGCGGCAACCAGATGCCGCAGAGCGAAAGAACCTTGAACGTGAACGTCAGGTTTCGCATTGTATTCTTTCTGCGTTTTTTTTTATTACTGTAGTTTACAAACTGAGGGTGTATAGAAAAATACGCCCGTGGGAGAGGCTCCGCAGGTGGGGTGAGGTGGACGGCTGAAACGCGAGTGTGGCAGCGCACTTGGGGGTGTCTATGGGTTGCTGCATATTTCATGCGATGATAAACTCTAAGGTCTGCGTATATACTTGATCGGCGTATAGTGTAAGTGTCGTGCGAGTAGTACATTGTTTAGCAGGGGGTGGAAGTGATAAATGATTTAGGAAGCTTATGCAAGGTGAAGTAGCAGCCGATTGCCAAGTGATCGTAGACTTGCAATGGACAAAGGTGGCTGTCTTGCTATTTTGTTACAATGTCTTACTTTCTTAAATGCTGCATTTTTTAATTATTTAATTGGTTCTTGAACTTTGGTATTCGTCTCTTTATACAAAAGAGCAACTCAAGTGTTTTGAAGATTGAGTAATTGCTCAATCTTGCATATGAACGGGTAAAAGAAACATGTGGCGAAAGTGTGCGTTTGCGAGAGTGTGTATAATAGTGCTCTGGAAAAATAAGTATTGTTTATTATTTTCTCGTCGTTGAAATGAGTAAACATTGACTGAAAAACACATTGATTACTGATAAGGTATGTGCGTATGTGAATATCGATTTACTTTGTCAATTGATGTTTTGATCTTTGACTTTGTTTATTTACAAAAGTTAGACGTACATTTTACGAAAATATTAGTGGATAATACAAAATTAGCGTGATTATCGTAGTATTATTCCTTATGAAAAGTATAAAACTGAATTATACTTTTTCTGCAGCATCAGTTTTACCTAACAACCGTTGCAATGTGTGTAAAATTTTTAGTGCTTTTCAGCATCGTTATCAGTTGCCAAGGTAATTGACCATCTTAGTATGACAATTTTTGAATTATTATAAAGAAATATTGCATAGAATTTTAAAATATTTGCAATTTAAATTCAAATTTTTATAGTTATTGATACAGATATTAACAATTCATTAAATATGCAGGAAGAACGCCTGATACTAGGTTAGAAGAATTAATCGTCAATGGAAAAGAAGCCAAGCTAGGCGAATTTCCCTATCAGGTAATACTTATATTATAAGCAAAAATTTTATAAAAATAATAAATCATGAGAGAGCTTCTTTTTGATATCCCATACCAACGTCGATAGAATTATATATCTACAAGTAGAATTAAATTTAAAGCTCAAGTTGAAAAAGCCAAGTATACTAAGAAAAATAATAATAATAATTTTTCAATAATTTTGTTTACATGATTCTATTTAGTAGATATAAATTTTTCATCGGCTCCTGTTTTGATTGTTCTCATTGACTTGCGACTATACCATACATAAAAGATTTTTCTCGTGTCACATTCAGGTATCGGTTCAAATAGGTGGTTGGCACTTCTGCGGCGGTTCCATCCTCGACGAGTACCATGTGCTCACGGCAGCTCACTGTGTTCATCAGTATGACGACTCGACCAGATTTTATAACTTCCCTTCCAGAATTCAGTAAAATAATTGAAATGTATATTTTATCACTACAGAATATCCGCGTGGAACTTTAACATCGTCGCAGGTTGCGTGAACTTGAATTATCGTCAACTTCCGCGTTCGGATCACAACGTTGTAGTTGTTTACGTTCACGACGGTTACACCGAAGGAAATGGTTGGAAGCATGATATTGCTGTACTCAAAGTACGTCACCTTATTATTCTTTTCTGTTTATTATTCAAGAAAAAAGTATTTCAATCACGCAATCATGTATTTAGGTTGACAAACCTTTCGAGTTCAATGAAGATGTAAAACCGGCGATACTTCCTGAGGCTCACGAAAAGTTGGAAGATCATCAGAGAGCCGTCGTTTCTGGGTTTGGGAGACTGTCTGTAAGTTTAGCATTTATTATGTGTGCTATTCGGATATAAAGAGTTTCTTATTCTATTCAATTTTTAGAGCACAAGCGATCTATCAACAATATTGTACAAAGCAGATGTTTTCATCGAGAATCAAGACGAGTGTCAGAAGGCTTACGAGATAGATGAGATCCGACCGACAAACGTCTGCACTCGGCATCCGACCGAAGTTATCGGTTTCTGCTCCGTAAGTTCTTGAATGAAATGATGTATTTGGGTTTAATATGTCAAATAAGTTATTATGAACATTTTTATAGGGAGATTCGGGTGGTCCACTGACTGTGAATGGCAAAGTCGTTGGCATAGTGTCTTTTGCTCTGGACAACGGATGCGCTGCAGTCTCAAAGATGCCGCAGGTTTATACGAGAGTATCCAAGTACATCGACTGGATCGATAATTATATAAGAAACTAGATATACGATAATGTGTTTACTGATAAATGTAACTAAGTTATTATTACTGATTATTTCGTTGGTTCCTGCGAAGACTATATATGTCTTTGCATGTCGTTATGGTGAAAATTTACTCAATTTTGGCGGAAAGAAAAGTTAAAAGTGATAAAAATCACTCTTCTGTCAGCCAAAATTGAGCCGTATGAGTAAATTTTTACTCTAAGGATTTTAGAGACACATCCCAGTTCAGTATCAGCTGTGGTTGGAATCTTCATTTTTCTAAGAGGGCTGTTTAGCTTTATTGATCTTTTTTGTAGCTTTAATCAGTCGGTGACTGAAATAACTGCTCAGAAATTTTTTTAAATTTAGCCTCTGACGTGCACAATAGACCAGATAAAGGCGAACTGTAAACCATTGCATAAAATTTGATGATGAGAATTTTTCTATTTAAACTACGTTCAAGTGCATCAATAAGAATACTTATCTTCACTAAAGTACACACAGCTTGTTTGTTTTAAAATTTTGCGAGTAAGGATGAACTTGAATCCCTCAACTAATATATTTCACTACTTGCTTAAGTACATTGAATTAGATGTATATAATTTTTGTTTAGTATCATTTATTATTTCGTTAAAATGTTTGCACATATACAAAATGTAAAGCCCTAATGATATCCGTCTAATAATAATACTGTTTTGCGAGTCTCAAAGTCGATGGTGTATGTTACATTATTCATGACATATGCACACATTTACTTGGTCAATCCGCTGATTCTTTCAGAAAATTGAAAGCAGAGTAGGATACTTTGAGGATCTGAAAATTAACCGTTAAATTATGCAGTTCTTGGAGTTCATTGGTTGCTCATCATTTGGTATACAAGGAGCTTACACTTTTGAAAGACTCTACATTGAGGACAACGAAATGACCGCAGCTCATTACGATTGGCTTGGAGGTGCGCAGCATTATGAAGAGCAAGTTTCTGTTAGTTTCGGCGCCCAGTATTGTCCAGTCTATTCTATAAATGTCGAGCCCGAACTCTATACTCTACAACGTAATCGTTATATGCCTGTTCATTCATTTGGGTAATTGACATTTTTGGTATGCGTCAATGTTGTCTGTAATTAATTGTATGTGTGACATCACCTTAAGTGTAATTTCGTTTCCGAACCAGCAGTAACTGAAAAACTCGATCAACATGCAGGCTAAGTAACCGATGTCCATGACGTATTGAAGCGTGTTCAGGTTGCTTTTAGTCAGATCGTAGATGATCGTAGAGAGTAACAGAGAACTGGCGAAAAACTGCACCACTATTATCGTGTTGAAGGTTTCGTTCACTTTACTGACGTACCTGTAAACGTGTTTCATGAAATAGTACATTACAATACTAGTAGTAACGTCCGAGCGTAGCGAGGCAGCTAAACGCCGTGCTATGAAGGACGACTTATAACACGAGTATAATATACAACATTTTATATTATCTGCCTGCCCTAGGTCTGCTGTTACGCCTATACGTGCCATAAGTGCGGACTTAGGTCACGCAGTGCTATATACCGATCACAATAAGTTAATTTAAGATTATATTCTAAAGGTTTAAGTAAAATTAAGTATTTAAATATTGACTGACTTCATGATGTAATTATGATGCTTCGAAGCCATCTCCAACGTTTTCCTCTCAAACTTCCTGATACTGTCTACTGACACGTTTCTCTCCTCAGCTTCCTTCACGAGATTCGGTAGCCTCGTCAGTCTGTGCTTCAATATGTCCAGTTGTGCGCAAGCCTGAAGGATGAATCCACTGATGGTGATGTCGACCGTCGCATTGATCAAGATGCCCAGTATCAGGGGGCATATCTCGTAGGCATAAGTGATCCAGAAGTTGAGGGAGACGCGCGTGTCGTATGGCAGCCAAAGCTGGGCTGGCAGGCTGCGCAGCTCCGGGTTCTGGAAGATCGGCAGCAGCAGAAAGCAGCCCAGCGTCGACTGTGCCAGTATTGTGAAGACTATTGTGAAGACTCTGTTAACGATTTGAGGGGATTGCTTTTCGGTATATTTTTTATAGATTTTGAATTTTTGAAGAAGCGCATCCGGTTCAGAGAGAGAGAGAGAGAAGAGTTTTTAAAAAAGTTTTCGCAAATTTGTGCGAGTGTGTATGTCTAAAAGCGATATTTGTTATATAGAAAAATAAATTCTGCCATTTTCTGACATCTTTCCATTGATTTCTTGTATTACTGGCGAATATATTAAAATTTTTTCCATCCTAAAATATATAAAATTTAAAAGTGAGGAGTAAAAGAACTCGATTTATTTTGTAGTTCGAAATACAATGAGTTCAGCAACAAGAAGAATAGTGGAAGATGGAATATTCACATATTCGAGAAAATCGAAACATTCTAAAGGGAGCTGCTGTCGAATGCACGTTTTACCAGTTTGTCGGGTCTATGAGAGCTTAGTATGGGTGCCAGACATCGATTAAAAAAGATACTACTGTGCTTTTTCAGATTATTTTTTGGAAACAGAGGTCTAAAAACAAACATTGATTTTTTTTTAATTTTCTAAGTGGCTGATGCCATTTCAATACAACAAATCTTATGCAGCATGTCTGACACAAAATTTCTTTTAAGAAGCTCTCGAGAACGTAAATAAACGTAAAATCAGTATCCGTCTTATAAATTTAAAATACCTGATCAACTCATCGCATTGTTTCTGTATGGCAGCCTCTTCCATGTCCTTCGGCCTACACCAGCCCATCAGTAACATGTCCGCCAGCCGTATGATATATGGTCTCCTTAGTATAAAACTCGTAGCCTTTGTGCAAACGTTTATCCACGTCATAAAAGTGAAGAGGATCTCCGCGATAAAGCTAAAATCAAAATCCGTTGCGCTTAATAAGAGGAACTGCAGTGCTGCAATCGCGTAGTTGGTAGACACTACGGCACACGAGAAGATCTTGTAGTATAATATTTGTCTCGATGAAGTCCAGTCGATCGGCAACCAAATACCGCACATCGACAGCACCTTGAAGTTGAAGGTGAGCTTATGCATGGTTTGAGCTGAACTGCACTCGAGAGAGGCTCGTGGCTGTCTGTCGAAGCATCTAACAAGAGCAACGTTGTTTTGCATGATTAATAATGCAGACTGTAGGTGGAATATACTGTATTTTGTGCGCTCGTGGAAAACTTTCTTCGAGCGGTGGTGCATCATCTTTTATTAAAAAGCATTTTATGTGCTTGATGAGCATTTTTTTAGCGTTTGATCGATAGCTTCACAACTATTTATTCTCAGTAAAAAGAGCATATTTTATTAAGACTGAACTGCCTGATTGATGGTGCGAGTGGGTAGTTCAGCTTGTGCTCTCGGAGCGCTAGTATGTTGCTTTAATTTATACAATTTATATGATATTTCTTCACTGCTTCTAAGTTGATACAATTTAAGTATTATTTTTTAATTCAACATATTTTTAAACATTTTTTTATACATCTTTCGCACTCTCAATTTAAATTAGTTAACATAATACAAGATAAAAATATTAGTTCTTCTGAAAAGTCATAAATATCAATGGTGTTTTTTTTTAATTGTCTAAGGACAAAAAGTGTAGCCAAAATCGCTTTGGAGACAGTATCTTACATACCTCTACGATAAGTGCTTTATCTACACGTTAATGTTAATAAGAAAGAGTTGATTATATATATCTAAAAGTATTAGATGTTATTGAAATATTATTAAAAAATGAAATTAAATTTTAACGAGCAGTCTTCAGTAGTATGAATCCAGTTTAGTCGACCGATATTATATTGCCTCATTGGCTTGTCTTTATATGAAAAAGTATCTGATAAACAAGTCTAGTTCTGAAACGTCTTATGATTTAATCTTGCAACTAATTTAAATGTTCTCCACGAGTAGCCGGCGTTTCGTATGTGATAATCCAGGTTTGAAATGATAAAAAACGCTCGTTGTGGGCTACACGTGTAACAACAGCAGACGTCTAGACATTTAGAATAAAAAGCGAACTCGGAAGTCGAGGGTCGTCCAATTGTGTGACAGGCAGAGGTTGTAGGGAAGAAGGTGTTGATCCCGCACTGCACGCACATCTTGCCTGTCGAATGTCCACACGTCCAAAACGTCGGCTATTTTTAAATATAACTCGCAAAGATCGATAGATTTTACACCATTCTTGAAATTCATCAACTTGAAATTCATGTTAATATTGTCTTCGCTATAAGGATGATGCCAGTTAGAACGCCTTGAATACCAAGTGGACTTCGATACGAGGTGTCAAAACATATCAAACTCTATAGGTAATACAAGCTGTAGTGTTTTTCATACCTTTAGTTCTACCTCTGTGTTTCCATTTTTTCTTCCCATTGCTTCTTATGTTATTCTTTATTACGTGTTATTCACCTGTCTACATACTTGATCGGCGTGAATTTTTTATGCATTTTTATCGTTTCCTTTTTCTATCGCTAGGTGTTATTCTCGATTACATTGTATTCACTTACGTGTACACCTGGTCGATTTGAATTTTTTATTAATCCCATAGGCTCTCGTATGTACGATACAGCGAAGCATATTTTACCCTATCATTATCTTGTCTTTCTCGTTCAGCAACGAAATAAAAGTACGATGCTTTTTCGCAAAACGGTCTTTTTCCTTTCTATTCCATTCTGCTACTGTTAGGTATATAATAATCTAAAAAATATTCTTTTACTTTACCAAAGATATATAATGACGCAATTTGTAGTCAAACGAAGTGGAATATTGGAGCTTCGAGACAAAGCAAAAGTATAATTGCATTTCACCTCCCAGAAAGCAAGCATCCTCTTTTTTTACTGATGTTTATTTTTTTTATATATATATACATACAAAAGGTGTCCTATAATTATTGCGTAGCATTTGAATCGACGCAATTGTGTATTAAATCGTACAAAATACAAAATATTATAACTCGATAATAGAAACGTGGAGCCGTAGAGCATCAGTATAGGCTCTCATCTGAGTTTCATGGTACAGGGCTGCTGCACGTAGTTGAGACAAAAGCCACGATTGCCAAAGTCGGTGGGCGCTTCCGACCCGTCAGTGTGGAATACGATCCTAAATGGCTTCACTGTACCTGTAGAGTTTT
Organism: Cecidostiba fungosa; assembly: GCA_900474305.1. Classification (NCBI taxonomy): domain Eukaryota; kingdom Metazoa; phylum Arthropoda; class Insecta; order Hymenoptera; family Pteromalidae; genus Cecidostiba; species Cecidostiba fungosa. Next base: position 79,610 of record UCOJ01000526.1, read on the forward strand.
TAAATTTTTGAGGACTGTTAAATGCTTTTGTACAAAACATGTAAATTGTACTATAAGCTTTTTTTATGCTTTATTTATATGTTTAAATTTGTATATTGCTTTAATTGGACTAGCACGAATATTCCCAATAAATTAATTTCAAATACCGGAAAGTATTCCAAAACTTTTAACAGATGGTTATAATTGTATGTGTTTTCATTGCACGGTTAGGAATCGAAATTATTGCGATGGCAAACAAAATTGAAGAGAAAAATAAATTACATAATTTCGATTCAACTAAAAAAAGTAATTATTAGTCAAAAGTACTTTTATGTTGTTTCTCACGTACTTATAATCGACGTAGAATTGACTGACGCCTCCGTATTGAAAGCTCCTCCGCAAAGCCTATCGACGCAGGGCACCTGGGATCCGGGCAATCGACCGGAGTTCGCCGCGCAAGGTATCAGCAGCCAGTCGTTTTGACAAGATCGATCCGACATGGCCGAGTACTGGCCGTTCACTGTGTTGCCCGACAAAGTGAAGGAACTACTGCGAGGCAGCTGCTGTTGTTGCTGCTGCTGCAGCGTTACGATGTTCGTCGCTGCGTTCGTTGCCGATGTGGCTGGGACGACGAGGTATAATATTGTTTCAAATGAATTCTCCAAATTAGGCAATATTAGATTTTCAATTTGAACTGACCTCCATCGTCGCAGGTCATGTACTGGATCCCGCAAAAATTTCTCTCCATACGTATGCAGATGCTGTAGTCCTGATTGGACAGCTGCAGGCCCACGTTAGGATCGTAGTTGAAGGACTTGATCTGACCACTGACTCCTGTAAAGTACTGCATGCAACCCTCCTCGGCTCGGAAAATGCTGCTGCAGGGAATCTGGGCTATCCGGACGCGCCAAGACCTGTCAAAGCCACTGCCACTAGTGACGAAGGACAAGGTCACGGGATTCGTTGGTCCTGTTCCTACGTCGATGTACACTTTTTGGACAGATATTTTGAAGAATTAATTCAACTTTCATCAGTATTAAATCGTGTTCTTGATGCCGCGGATAACCAAACTCAGCAGCTATCTACTGACGATATGAGCTGAAACAAATCCTTACTGTGATTTCCGTTGTTGTTGCCACAAATCGGTGAAACGGGATTACCCCCGGAAACGATAAACTGGTCGTAAGTGCAGAGATTGTTCATGGTTTCGGGTCCCCTAATGTTGAACTGCACAAAGTCCAGCCTGAATTAGACGAAAAACGAGAAACGATCATTGAATTGAAGCTCATTCAAATGAAAGATAAATTACCTAAACTGACAAACGTCAGGATGAGCCTTAAGAATGGTAAGCTGACAGGAGTCCGTGCCATCAAAAGTCGACGGATAATTCTGATTGACGAAGTACGTGTTGTTGTCGAAAGTTGATTGTCCACAGCTCACGCTAACTGCACATAAACGTTCGAAAAATCGGTCCCCTTATCATCATCATCATCATCATTATCAGAACTATGTACTGATTTAACGGTGAATTACCGATGCAGCAGACGCCGTAACCGTTGGCACAGAGTCCACTGGAGAGACCACCACGTTGGGCACACTCGGCCGGTGAGATACAGGTGCCGTTCTCGCCCGACATGCCAATGCACACGTTGTTCTCGAAGCGCACCAGCGTGAACAGCGACAGCACTGCACAGTTCCCCAGTCAGGTAACGACGCGTGGATAATGCGCGTGCACGAGCGTAGAAAAAAGAATTACAGTGTTGGTATATAATTTATGTTGATGTTACGGTTTCAGCGAGATGTTCGGAGTCTAATGTTTGTTTTTCACTTTTCAGTAAATTTAGCGTGGATGATGAATTTATTTGTACCATTAGATATGCGCGATTCTCGTTTTCCAATTAAAGCATTTGGAAATTTTACTTTGAACATTTGAGCGACAATAACACTCACGTCTGTTATCCCGATTGGGATTCCTCTGCAATGGTCCTTTACCAACGTTTTTCATCGTCTGACGCGACTGCTGCGGCATCGTCTCAGATGAAGCTTGTCTCATTGTCAGGTCAACGCCGGCTCCGCTGGTTTTCCAAGGTAGCCTCTGATGCCTGTCACGATTGCGACGCGTTCGATTGCCTCTGAGCTGTGACTTGGAGTGTTGATGATGATCCTCGGCCAACGATACCGAGATCGTCAGCAGCATCAGAATAAGGCACAGCTTCATTAGGTTGATGAGAACTTTTTTAGGATTACTAAAAGAGATTCAGCCGATAAATATAGTTGGTTATCGAAGATTAATTTTTGTGGTAGTAAAATGGCTGATATTTGTTTGCTTTTTTTAAATTTTTAAAAACGAGTAATGTGATGAAGGTCGTAAATATTATTATCTGTATTGCATTATACTTATAATGAAATAAGTTTCATTTTTGTCATTAAATATTACACTGGTATTTTAATCATTTTCACGTTAGCTTTCATTTGAAAATTAGATACGTTGCTCCATCTTTTTTTAGTGAATGTTTAACAAATTATAATCAACGAAATAAATGTCAAATGTGGTAAGTACATTGAAAAAAATGGTTGTCTGCAACCGTATACTTTTTGGTTATCATATACCTACAGATCAAGTGCCTAATACTTGGTATGTAAAATAAAAAGTTAGTAATTTGGAATTAATAATCAAAAATGTTTACCAAACGCTTTGTTATACTGTTACTATAACCATTTTTTCCGTGTAAGAATAGTTTTATACTCATTTTATAAACTCACAGTCAACTACTCAGCACCAAAACTTCCCAAAATTGACTCCGCTCAAGCAATAGAAAAATCGGTAAACTCGTCCCAAACGAAAGACGCATGCCGATTTCTCGCGACGTAGATCAAACTAGCTCGAAAAATGTCAGCTCAGTCTTTAAATAGCCTCTCAAAGAAAGCCTGGGTTAATTGGTCGCGACGCGGGGGCGCAGAGCGTGAAAAAAGCTCGTGGAGGAAGGAAAATCGGCATCACTTTGTTCGCGCATTAGTCGGATCGCTGCGATTTTCTCCCTCGACTCGGGAGAGGACGATGTTGCATTAGCCGCAATTGATATTCGGTCACTGGAACGCTCGAGAATGAAAGTAAGGGACCTGACAGAACAGGAAAATTTGATATGTAATGTAATATTAGGTATTGAAAACCGATTTATAAGATATTTAAGAATCCGTTAAAATTAAATCGATATTATGTAAGTATGATCTTCGGAATTAAATGCTTTAACAATTTCTTTTCAGATTAGGAAAAAATATAGAGACGTATAATACAGGTATATATGAAATCAATGTGCTGTTAATTATAATTGTTAATATTGTATACTCAATACTCCATGTATATACTCCGTTTTTTATTTATCAAACGTATACGTTTTTAAATATGAATAAATACGTACCAAAAACTATTATTACCTAGTACAAGTACCTCTTTTATTACCTTATGAAAATTTAATATTGAATGTACCTATATCGAAAATTGGACTCTGACGAGCGCCTTTGAATTTTTCGCGCGATTGACTGTACACTGCGAATATTTAACTATAGCATTCGCGAATGTGAAAGTAAGCCTTGAAGTCGAAGCGCGCAGAAGCGTAGAGATGAGAAGAGAGAAGCACACACTGCTAGTAGGCTATACAATATGTAGTTGTTCGTAGTATCTACGTTAAATATACATTGTTAAATTCTGGATATCGTACAAATTTTAATTCAGGCCAATTATTTACAATAAAATTACTATAATATTAGCAATCAATAATATTTTTATTATTTTGCATCATGTAATTTTATAAATTATGATAAAATTGTAAGCAAATTAAAGATGGAATTTAAGAGCCACTATTACGACATCACTACTTGTACAAATGGATGTTCAAATATTCCGGGGAACGAAGCTCTGAAAAGTAAAATCGACGTTTTAAAAAAAGTACCTAATATTTATCACACATTCAATTTTTTTGAAGAATTAAAAAATGTTGTTTCCAAATTATTTTTTTAAACTATTCCAAAGGCTGTAATTTAATTGAAAAAAAACAAACAAAAATTAGGTAATACGGAAAAGCCTGAGGCTCGTGAGTTTGAATTTAAATCAAAAAGCGCGCCGGTCAGCTGTGCGATGCATCCCACGCGCATCCGACAGGGGTCGATCCGTGGCAACGCCGTCAGAACAGCTGGCCCGCTACTGTTTGTTTTCTCCATTGCTGCTGCAGCTTAGCTTATTGGCGTGGGTATACTGCATCCACGTATTATCAGTATACACATATGTGCGATTGCACGCAAGAGGTTAGATACGCTACACTCGCTGTTTTTTGCTACACGGGACTCGATTCAACACAAATGGAGCATCTCAAAGTCAAAATTACGGAGCAATAACAAAGACCCGAGGTTGTATTACACTTTTGGGGTAGAAAAAGTCTTATATTTTAGTTAACTGTAACCGATGCAATTTTCCACTTTCTTTGCTATTCCGTCTTGTTTGTTGCTAAATATTGCACGCAAACGTGCTCAACGCGATTATTTGTTTACTGTTCGGCCGTCAGTGTGTAAAATAGTTGCTAAAATGACTGCATCCTCGACGAGAGCGCGAGCGCATAGAGTAGCACAGAAGTTTGGTTAAGAGCGAAATGCATGCAAGTTGATTCCGTGTGACTAACAGCTCGCGATCCTTTTTCCAGGGACACGTCAGGTCTCGAAGGATGGTGCGAGTCCGTCGGTACAAGATCCGCGGCGGTGGCTGGGGAGTCTTCCCGCTGGACCGCTGGGATGTGCAGGAGGTGATAAGCTTCCTGCAGAAGGACTCGCGCAACACCGAGCAGATCAACCGCATATTTCAAAAGGCCATAAAGAACAAGGACTTCCTCATGATACAGACGCTGCTGTGGAACCGAGTAAAGATCGAGGCCCTCAATGACTCAAACCAGACGGCCATACACCTGGCGGCGGCCTACGATTACCCAACGATAATCGATCGTCTCTTCCGACACTGTAACAACGACGTCAATCACACGGACGTCAACGGCTTCACCCACTTTCACATCGCCTGCATCACCGGCAAGACCGACATCGTCGAGCGCTTCGTCAAGAACGGCGTCGACGTCAACCTTCGCTTCCGCGCTCCCACTCACGACGAGCGCAACGACTTCACGCCCCTGCACTTTGCCGTGAAGAACGCCAAGGTTGAGGTGGTTGAGTTGCTGTTGAAGCGACAGGCCGATATCAACGCCAAGGACTATGCCGGCAGGACGCCGCTGCACTACGCTTGCGTCCTTCACGCTGAGCCAAGCGACGTGCAGGAGAGGACTGTCGAGATCGTCAGACTGTTGATCAGACACGGTGGTGACGTCAACGTCAAGGATCTCAGCGGGGATACTCCGCTCTGTCGAGTATTTTATGATGGCTCGGCGAGCTACACGGATAAGCGGCTGCTGAAACACTCCGTGGATTTCCTTGCCTCCGACGGAGTCCTCTGCAAGACCAAGCGCAAGTTGATTCATCAGCTCAGAACAAGACAGGTGCAGAAGTTGAAGCTACTGTTGGAGAATGGCGCTGACGCTAATGCTCGCATTGGTGCACACGGAGACACGATTTTACACAGGGCCATTGGTGATTTAAAAGTGTCGCGGAGTTTCGGTGAATTCGGGCTGCTGTGCTTTGAGGATGTTTTTCACGCGGAGATGGTTGAAGCGATTCTCAAACATGGTGTTGACGTTGACGCGAAGAACGACAAGGGCGAGACTCCTTTGAGCATCGCCGCGTCGTTGCTCAGCGCCGATGTCGTCAAGATTCTTTTGAAGCATGATGCCGACGTGCAAGGTATCAAGTTCGACTGCTTTTATCATCCGAAGACTCTTCCCTGCTTGGAAGCCGTGGAAAATCTAATGGAGATCGCAACGATGCGGGAGAGTAGAGGATATCACTTGAGTCAGAGCGAGAACCTGAAGATAATCAAGTTCTTCGTTTCCAACAACGAGGGCTGTAGATATGCAAATTTGGAGGACGAAAATGGCTCCTACAAGCTGAGAAATCTTCTTGAATTCGGTACAGACGACAACATAATCAGCTCGCTGGATAAGATCTCGAAACAAAAGCGATATCCAAAAGGCATGCTCAGCTATCACATAAACAGGTATCTCATCAAACTACGAAACATCGGCTTGCCCTTGTGCCAACGAGTGGAGGATTACTTGCGTGAAAAGATGTCGAGCGAATCGTCCGAAATTTCTGATCGACATCTGAAGGAGTACGAGGCTGAAGCCGACAAGTTGAAGTCCTTGACGTTGAAGAACCACAAATCTCTGACTGATCTCCTAACTGCATCCCCCATCGAGTTGTACTCGTTCCACAAAACCGGCGAACACAGACAGACTTTTAACGCCCTCGATTTTCCCCACAATTCTGGTGTCATACAAGGCTACTTCGCGAAGTGCTTGACGAGAAGGTTCGTCCTGAAAGCTGCGAACGATTATGTGAGATGCGTAACCGCGACACCTCTGCCCGATCCCTGCTGCGAGAGGATCTCAAGTTATCTAAGCAATGAGGAACTGCTGAACCTGTGCTTGGCGATCGAAGCGCCAAGGGGTGAATCTGCGAGCAACGAATCGACAAAATCGGAGACGGTGTAATTGACGCCGATAGTGCATGGTGTTAATTTAAATATGGTACTTTACTTGCGTTCAGAGTAACGACTATAATCAATTAAAATCTTTTTTAACACACCCCAGCGTAAAGGTAGTACTTTTTCCCCACCGAATCGGGAAAAAAGTACCTCGCCTTTGGGTTCGGCTCGGATAAAAAAAGCGCGTGGTGCCGGGGACTAGAATGAGGTTAGGTGAGTAAATACCTATTCTTTCCATGTTCGGCGGTGAACGAGTACGAAGTTTCCGGTGGGTGTTAGAAAATCGTATATTGCACTCGGGAAATAAGTGGACTGTGTGCAGCGCTTGCGTGATTGTCGCAACAGCCCATTTTCTTCCCTCGGTGCATAATATACTATTAGTAATATTTTTATAAACGATTGTCTTTTCAACAACGGCCAGGGGAGAGCGCGCAACGCAGCCAAGATTTTGCGTTATTTTGTTTATAGCGTCTCATGAATGACGAAAATAGTAGACGAGAAATTTTCCCAGCGATTTCGCACGGTGTTTTCTAATGGAATTGAGCGAATAAATTTGAATAGGTAGTTCTTTATCGATGTTTCCGACTGAGACTGGATTCGTGATTTCATTTCTTCCATACATCGATGATATGGTCATTGATTTCTATGTCTAACACTAAGACGCGTTAAAATGTGTGATATAGTCCATTCTATAGAGTTAAAATTGTCCGAATCATATGACACGCTTGCGCTGCGAGTGCGCGAGCTAAGATTTGATGGAAACTTGTGTAATTTTTAACGACTTTTGTTCGTAATAAAAAGAGAAACATTGAAAAATAAACATATAAGACTTATAATTTTTAGGAACTTTTTGTAATAAAAAGATCGACAAAAACAAAAACAAAAAAAAAATGTAAGTGTAGGTGTGAATTATGTTTTATTGTAGAATTTGTATTTGGGTGCGCAAGCTGGCGTGTGGAATTTTAGTTGTTATGAATAAATTTATTGTTAGTAGTATAAATCTTGAATTTTCTAGTTAAACTAACACAAGAGCAGCTTATACATCTATTAATGCTTCAATTCGATATTAACCGCAACGAAACTTTTATATTATCAAGTGATCTTTTTGTAATACTTTTTTGTAATGATTTTTTAATAAAAGTATATAAAAACCCAAAAATAGTTGAATAATTTTTACTTGAAATCAAAGTAATTATTTATAATTACAAAAGTAAATATATTGTACTTTCATATAGCATATTTTCCGCTAGTGTGTTCTGTGAAATGTTGTAACTTTTGCTGTGTTAATCTTATACAAATAACTGTCTGTGGCAAATTATATCATTAGAATTATTTTCAATGTAATTTTGCAGACAATTTTTACCCGATCGCGGAAACTATAAGTGTAAAAAAGGATCTTAAGTATAACAAAGCACTCCGTTATGCTTTCGCACAGTGAGAGAAACAAGACTTTTTTTCAAGGATATGCAAAATTACTTCCCAGGTGAATGCCATGTTTTCGCAGTACTTATGCGACGAGTTCAAGGAAGGAAAATGCGCGGAAAGCGGAAAAAATGTTTGTCACTTCAAAGATAACTGCCATTCAGTCTATATTTAATATGAAGGGCGAGTATGGAACTAATATATATGTAAAAGATAGCCTTAAAAAATGTGGTAAACAAAAATTTAGAATGTCCTAACGATTCCAAAGTTTAAAAATTATAAAAAGTTGGTTAATTCTGATGAAACTAACCCCCTCCCCCTTCCCATGATGGGTATTAGCGACTCAAACTCGAAAGAGAATGTTGTTTCTTTTATTAGCATTTAAATATCATATTTGATGGACGAAGAATTTGAAAACCCCGCCAAATTCCAATCTCGAAACATTGCGAAATGCAATCGCGCATTCGGAGAGACTCGTGTAGAAATGTGGCAACACTGGAAACAGCTGTAGGATGATTATAGTTTGTATCTTTTACCGTTTGACGCAGGTAATAGCTCTCAAAGTATCGCGTATTTCAGCGCGTTGGACATCCGTTATAGAGGTTATGTTAATGTAAGTAATAATTTTTCTTATTTATAATTCATTGTACAGGAATCATGTCACATCAATATTAAAGTTAGTTATTTTTGTGAATGTTATCGAGATACTTATTGCTACTTTATTTGATCCATTTAATTGGTTACTGTGTAGAATTCATCTCGACTTTTAACAAAGCACTTTATTGTACATACAGCTCCTTATATGTTGTTGCTTATTATTATTTATTCTTTTGATTCTTTTTAAAACCTTAGATGTATATTTTTAGTACAATGAGTTACAAAAAACATGTTTTTGTTCAAATTGAAGCTTTTTTCTCTTTGATCCTAAAACGAGTATGCATTTTCTGTTTGCGCCCTCAGACATTGAGTACACTCAGTGGTAGTTGATTCTGGTGGAACGTTTTTGAAATCGTGCTTTCTGATTGGCTAGAATTTTTCAATCCGCCAATCTGATTGGAGCATTTCAAAAACGTTCCACCAGAATCAACTACCACCGGGTGTATATTGTAACTGTCAAGGTATTTATAAGTATAAGAGTTTAAGCTTGAGATGTGAGTACTGTCAGAGCTCGAGCTGAAGTGTCCGGAGTATCCCTCTTCGTGAAGCCGCTGGACCCTGTTGTTGCTTCCCCTTTTTGTGAATTTTCCAATCCGGAAGAGCTTCGTCCTTAGTCTCCTCCTCCATAGATGTCTTGGCCGTCATGGAGGGAGAGCTGCACGCTTCGCTGTACCAGGTACGAATTTCCCGTTAAGGGACGCGTCGGTTTCGGTGTGGCGCAGGTACATATACCTATTCGCTCCGTACGTTCAGAGGGAGGGGATCGAAGAATCGATCGAGGCGCCCATGGTGGCGATAATATTCTCAGCTCCCGGACTATTTACATATGCTAGCATTGTAATTTTTTTAAAAAATGGGTCACTGTACTTGCTGCGTCGTAAATTGTAAAAATAATGGGAAAAACAGCAAGTGCGTATTTTATACTTTTCCACAAGCGAAAAGCCGAATAGATCAGAGAAGAAAATGGATCACAGCTGTAAAAAGAATCAAGTAAGTGCCATAACCTTATTTTTCATATGGAGCGTCGTCTGGCGTACGCTTGGGCGTCTCGTATTTATTTTACTCCTTTTTAGTCCTGACGGATCTCCGTGGCAGCCTAAACCATCAGACGTAATTTGCAGTGCACATTTTATCGGAAATCAGAAGTCAAATGATTCATTAAACCCCAGTTATGTGCCTACAATATTCCCGTCTGTATACAAAACAAAGTTAGTAAACAGTGCAAGTAAAATAAGCAGGTAAAGTGAAATTTAATAATAATGGTATTCTTATAATTGTTATATTAATTATATTAATAAGTCTATGTCATTGTTTGTTTTTATAGACATTTTCGTTTCATGGAGCGAAGAAAAAAAAAGAGAATTTTGTACATAAGCAACAGTAACAACAGGAGAATGTACTCGTTCAATTGAAGCTGAAATGGAGCAGATACAAGATCAGTTATTGGAGCACGTGCAAGATCACCTATCGGAGCAAATAAGTGAACCATCAAATTGTCCAGTGCTAAGTGAAAGTGTGAAGTGCGATAACGAATGCCAAGCAGATATCATATTTGATTATTCTGATATGCCTCAAAGAACATTTATATGTAATAGGTACATATATAACAATAGTTCTTACAGCGATGTTGAAATTCAAACTGAAAACTTGGTAGCTACAAGTAGGATTATAGTGCCTAATCAAAAAAAGTACAAAGACAAGGGATGTGGAACGCCTCAGAAAACTTACGTAGATCAATCACTTGGACCTATTATTATTGATAAAACCATACCAACTTTTAGTGGATTTTCATCAGTGAAACATGAACAACAACTTTTAGATATTGCTGGAGTGACATTTGATAATTTCAACTTTTTATTAAAATTATGCAAGAGTTCAAATGATGTTTTCAAAATTTCAAAGGAAGATAAGCTGCTTATTTTTTTGATGAAGATAAAAACAGGTTTAACTTTTTCAGCGATTAGTGTCCTATTCTCTGTGCACAGAGTTACAATATCAAGAATTTTCTTCTCTATGTTACAAGAATTATATAGTGCATCTGCAAGTTTAGTATTTTGGCCAGAAAAACATGTCGTCAAAGCAACAGTGCCACAGTGTTTTTATCCTGATTATGTTGATACTCGAGTCATCATAGATTGTACAGAGTTCTGGATTGAAGTGCCAAAAAGTGTTGATAATCGAGTATATACTTACTCGCATTACAAGAAAGGCTTTACTGCTAAAGTACTTATTGGTATTACTCCAGGAGGATTTATCAGTTTCAAATCAAAAGTTGCTGGTGGTAGGAAGAGTGACTCTCAACTAACTATATAATCTGGATTAATTGATCTTTTGGAAGAGGGAGACAAAGTTTTAGCTGACAAAGGCTTCCCAGAAATTAGACGAACTATTAGACCAAGAGAAGCTTATCCTAACGGTTATTGTTTATACGCATTTGACCTGACGTCTGACCTATCAGCAAATTGTAATACACACTGGAATTTAGTGAAAACTGGAACTATTCGTCTAGAATTACGATTCGAAAGTGTTCTACAACAATCAGTTAATTGCATTGTATATGCCGAGTACGATAATATTCTTGAAATTGACTCAGCTCGTCAAGTCATAGTTGATTTTGGGGGTTAACTTTGAGAAAATTTATGATTCACCTACTGTACATTATATAACGACTACCACTAATTGATATTTTTCTCAGTGAAAGCTTACCGATAACAAGACACATTACGTTGCACGATTTTAGTTATAAATTACAGCGTTCTTAGGTGAACAGCAGTTAGAAAGAATTTGTGCCTCAAACTCTATAAATCGTTCGTAACTCGAAATTATGGATTATATAGTTAACGTTTTGGGCCTCCGCGACAGTGCCGACAAGTTCATGATCAAGGAAGTTGCTGTAGTTTCTTTAAATAAAGAATACATTACGTATTGGATCGCTACTGCACCTCATTCATTCTCTGACCTGCCTATTAAAATACAAGTACACAAC